>JAPFFP010043875.1:0-12868 GCA_026153255.1 Solanum medicagineum
GAGTTGGAATAGTGTAAGGAGGATTTTTTTTTTTTTTAAAAAGGGGGATTGTAGTTGCATTTGTAAATATTATCAAGTAGTATGTGATAATAATGCTCTGTCCATCCATTTTGTTTTTTTTTTCAAATATTGGTGATTATAATGTTGTTTGCACTATGTTTGTTTATTTAGGGATTTGTGCAATATGCAATTTGCATTGTTGTTGTGTGCTTTATGTATTTTTTAATATAGTAAGGGCCAATTGCTTTACAAAGTGCCCATTTATGATCATGAAGACACATACAGATCCTCTATATATAGGATGAGCTTACTGCTCAAGAGATATACAGAAATGAAAAAAAAAACATATAGAGCAAAGGCGAGCAAACAAGAAACATCGTGAGAATAAAAAAATAGAATGTTTAATATTTTGAGAGTTTTATTAGTTGAATGGAGGTGTTTTATAGTGTAGAACTTCGGCAATTTTACTCTTGTAAGTTGCTCCTATTTTCTAAATCTTTTATAATAAGATATTTTATATAAATAATTTTATTTTCGTGTACTTTTAAGTACTTTATTATGAGAATATTATTTGTGATGAGTGATAAATTTATCTTGATGCATAAAAGTTAAATCGAAAGACCCTACATGTTACATTATTTACTTGAGTTAGAGATTTAAAAGAAGTTGTTGATGAGGAAGTTTTATTTATTCTCTTGCTATTATATTAGGATTTTACTACTTGATAATTTATTATGTCCTGAGATTTATGTTCTATGTGAAAAGAGTTTATATGAAGTTAAGTTTGAGGATAATATAACGAATTGAGAATACTTGAGTCGTTGAACATGAACACATGTTACATTATAAACTTGTTTACATAATATGATAAGTAAGGTTAAAAGAGTTCAAATGACCGTTTGGATTGAGTCGAGCATGGTAAGTTACATGATTATTGAGTAGACTATATTTGAGTACTTGTATGTGATTGAATGAATTGATGAATCTTTGAGACGAATTGAGATAATTCTATGAGGTTGAGGATGAGTTGATTGATTGAGTATTGAGGATTGAGTTACATGATAATTTGAGCATGTTTAAGTCTTGGGAGGAGTATCGAGCACCGAGCGGGAAACGAGTATACTTTTACTTGAATACACAGAACAATGTTGCCAGTGTAGGATAGTTATACAACATTGTTCTAGTGACTATTGTGCCACAAGTGGACATTTACTCTAGACCTAAGAGAGAGTTGATCATCCTATGCCATGACACACATAGGGTGGGCATGGCAACGATGTTGATTCATTGTACATGACCTATCTCATTGTGGAGGGAGGTATGTCAGTTAAGAGAAACTCCTAAGCAACTTTGATTTAGCATGAGATTTGCAAATTTGAGTACTTTCACTATATATATATTGTTTGAACGTATGAAATATTCTAAATTGTTATGTATTGAACTGAGCATGATTTGAGGAGTCGAGGTGAGTATTCTTGAGTTTATTATTATTATTATTATTATTATTATTATTATTATTATTATATTTGAGCCGTTGGACTTACCGAACATTCCACGTACTGACGCCTTTTGCGCTGCATCCTTTCATGATGTATATACTGGAGATAAGGGACTTTAGCCCAAGTATCGCTGAGATCCGGATCGTGCACTTCATAGTTGGTGAGCTCTCCTTACATTTCGGAGAAGCCTTTTTTTATCTTCTGTCTTTTATTGAGTACTATTTAGATTTGAGGTGTTTATGACCTTTCATGGCACCGTCTAGATTGTTGAGTAGAGGCTTCATAGATAGTGAGTGAGTGATTTGTGAAAAGTATTGTATAATTTCAAACCTTGTTCTTTTGAAACTATGAGTGAGTTTCTATTAATAATATTTTATCTATTTGAGTTATTTCTTCTGCAGTTGAGCACGATGTGACGACAAGGCCAAGTGGTTCGCTCGTAGGCTAGCAATAGTCTTCGCGTGCCAGCCATGCCAAGGGTACCCTCCCGGGACATGAAAAACTTGGTATCAGAGCCCAGAGTTCAAGAGTCTTAGGGAGTCTATGAAGACGTGTCTAGTAGAGTCTTGTTTATGTATGTGTTGTGCACCACACTTCGTAAATAGTAAACTATAGGACATTAGGAATTGTTACCCTTTCTTATGATCTGAGTTCGTGCGATATAGTTTAAAACTCTAGAAATTTCTTTTCTAACTCGTGCGTTACGCTATTGTAGATCATGCCTCCAAGATGTGCAGTAACCCAGAGATATACCTTAGCTAGCATTGATGAGAACCCTACTTCAGAGGTGCCTCCCCAAATGGAAACAAGGGGCCGAGGCCGATCGCCTAGGACCATTGGTGTTCCTGTGACACCTACTACTCCACCTGCTCCTACTTTAGAGGAAGAATTTCAAGGATCCATAGCTATGCTTACCCATTTAGTAGCTGCTCAGAATTGGAGTCAGGGTTCATCATCCCCTAGCTCTAGCTCTCAAGAGCCCACGACTGTTTCCAGGCTAAAAGATTTATTGAGGATGAACCCACCTGTCTTCACTGTGTCAAAAGTTTAGGAGGACCCACAAAACTTCATTGATGAGATGTGGAAGGTGTTGAAGACCATGCATGCGACTAAGACTGAGGGAGTTGAGCTGACTGCTTACGAACTCAAAGATGTGGCCAATGTTTGGTACGATCAGTGGGAAGAGAGTCGAGGTGATGATGTTGAGCCTACCATTTGAGATGAATTTTAAGAGTGCCTTTCTCGATCACTTCTTCCCTCAAGAGTTGAGAGAGGCGAAGGTTGAGGAGTTCGTGAATCTGAAAGAAGAGCGGATGACGGTGAAGGAGTATGGCTGGAAATTCATCTAGCTGTCCAGGTACGCTACAGAGATGATCCCGAATATGTGAGCAAGAATGAGGAAGTTCATATCTGGGTAGGTAAGTATGTAACGAGAGAATGTAAGGCGGCATTGCTAATTCCAGATATAGATATTTCAAGGTTAATGGTTTATGCTAAGGAAACTGAGGAGGCCAAGAAGAAGGATAGAGGCGAGCATCTGAGAAAGAAGGCTAGGTCAGTGGGGCCTGAGTCCAGTCACCATAAGCAGGGTAAGGGAGATAAGTCCTACTTCCAAAAGAGGTCCTCCAACTGTGCATCGTCTTCAGCTAGTGCACCAGCTCCGAGCCATAGGCATGATCAAAAGTGCCAAGGCCAGCTAAACTTTAGAGCACAGGGTTCGTAAACCAGCGTGACTCTTGGCTCTAAAAGGAAGCCACCTTTGGGGAAATATGGAAAAATGTATCTAGGAGAATGTAGAGATGGAGGGAATGGTTGCTATAAGTGTGGCCAGCCGGGTCATTTTTAGAGAGAGTATCTAATGTGGAGCAATAAGGCCGAATCCGCTGCCACAACACCACCAGCGAGGGGTAACCAAAGAGGTGCTGCACCAGTACCAGGTGGAGGGACAAACCATTTGTACGCAATGAGGAGTCGACAGGAACAAGAGGATGCACCGGATGTTGTGACGGGTATGACTCGAGTCTTTACTCTTGATTGTTATGTTTTGATGGATCCTAGTGCTACTTTGTCATTTGTATCTCCTTATGTGGCAAGTAGATTTGAGATTTTCCTTGAGTGCTTGCTTGAACCATTTTCTTTTTCTACTCCTGCTGGTGAGTGTATTCGAGCCGAGAGAATCTATAGAAACTATGTGATATCTATTCATCATAGGGATACTTCTATTGAATTGGTTGAGTTGGAGATGGCTGATTTCGATATAATCCTTTGTATGGATTGGCTTCATGCCAGCTATGCCTCGATTGATTGTCCAACTCAAATGGTTAAATTCAAGTTTCCTAATGAGCCTATTATTGAATGGAAATGAGATTTGGTACTGCCAAAGGGTAAATTTATTTCTTACCTCAAGGCCCGAAGAGTGATTTCTAAGGGATGTATCTATCGCCTCGTGCGAGTTAAATCAGATAATGTTAAGCCCCCTTCTCTTGAGTCAATTCTGATTGTAAATGAGTTTCCCAATGTGTTTCCTGAGGATTTGCCTGGAATCCCTCCTGATAGGGAGATCGACTTTGGGATTGATGTTCTTCCTGACACCAAGCCGATTTCCATTCCACTATATAGGATGGCCCTTGCAGATTTAAAGGAGTTGAAGGAATAACTGAAGGACTTATTGGAAAAAGGATTCATAAGGCCAAGTATCTCTCCATGAGGCGCTCTGGTCTTGTTTGTACGAAAGAAGGATGGTTCCTTGAGGATGTGTATCGACTATTGTCAGTTGTATAAGGTGACAATTAAGAATAAGTATCCCCTTCCAAGAATTGATGACTTGTTTGACCAACTTTAGGATGTCACTATTTTCTCCAAGACAGACCTCAGATCAGGCTATCACTAGTTGAACGTGAGAGAATGTAACATCCAGAAGATGGCTTTTTGAACTGAATATGGTCATTTCGAGTTTTAGATGATGTCATTTGGGTTGACAAATGCACCTGCAGGCTTTATGGACTTAATGAATAGGGTATTTAGGCAGTATCTTGACACGATTATGACTGTGTTCATCGATGACATTTTAGTGTCTTCTAGGAATGAAAAGGAGCATGCCAATCACCTCAGAATTGTTTTGCAGATGCTCCGGGATCATGAGTTGTATGCTAAGTTTTCTAAGTGTGAATTTTGGCTCAAATCCATGGCCTTCTTATGTCATGTGGTTTCTGGGGATGGAATGCAGGTGGATACTCAAAAGATTGAGGCGGTTAAGAATTGGCCAAGACCAACCTTACCAACTGAGATAAGAAGTTTTCTGGGGTTGGCTGGTTAATATAGAAGGTTCGTTGAAGGATTTTCTTCCATAGACGCACCATTGACTCGACTGACTTAGAAGAAGGTCAAGTTTCAATAGTCCGACGACTTGTGAGAAAAATTTCCAGGAGCTAAAGACGAGGTTGACCACTGCACCAGTGTTGACCTTGCCTAATGGGACTGATGGGTTTGTTATCTACTGCGATGCCTCGAGAGTGGGATTGGGATGTGTGTTGATCCAAAAAGGGAAGGTTCTTTCCTATGCTTCTAGACAGCTCAAAGTGCATGAGAAGAACTACCCTGCTCATGACTTAGAGTTGGCAGCAGTAGTGTTCGCTCTCAAGATCTGGCGCCACTACTTGTATGGAGTGCATGTTGATGTGTTCACAGACCACAAAATTCCAGAATATGTTTTCACCCAGAAGGAGCTTAACTTGAGGCAAAGAAGATGGCATGAGTTGCTTAAGGACTACGACATGAGGATTCTCTATTATCTAGGTAAGGCTAATGTGGTTGCCGATGCAATTAGCAAGATATCCATGGGGAGCACTGCTCATATGGGGGAATAAAGGAAAGAGTTGGTCAAAGAGGTGCATAGATTGGCTAGATTGCGAGTACAACTTGAAGAGAATAATAAGGGAGGTTTAATGTCCAAAATGGGTTTGGTTCATCTTTAGTGTCAGAGGTGAAGGAAAAGGAAGACCGAGATCCTATTCTATTGTAGTTGAATGATGATGTACATAAGCAACCTTTTTCCAAAGGGGGAGATGGGTATTAAGGTTTCAAGGCAGATTGTGTGTTCCTGATGTTGACAATGTTTTAGAGAGGATTATTGAGGAAGCACATAAATTCAGGTATGTCATCCATCCTGGCTCCACCAAGATGTATCACGACTTGAGAGAAGTCTATTGGTGGAATGGGATGAAAAGGGATATTGCAAAATTTGTTGCGAAGTGTCTGAATTATCAGTAGGTCAAGGTTGAGCATCAGAGATCGAGTGGTTTGGCTTAGAAAATTGAAATTCCAGAATAGAAGTGGGAAATGATCAATATGGACTTCATTATCGACTTACCAAGGTCTCGAAATCAACATGACTCGATTTGGGTAATAGTGGACAGAATGACTAATTCTGCTCACTTCTTGGCAGTTAAGACAACTAACACTGCAGAGGAATATGCTTAGTTGTACATTTGTGAGATTGTGAGGTTGCATGGAGTTCCATTATCCATCATCTCGGGCAGAGGAGCTTGGTTCACCTCTCAGTTTTGGAGATCTTTCTAGAAAAGATTGGGTACTAAGGTAAATCTAAGCACAACATTCCACCCTCAAATAGATGGCCAAGAAGAATGTACTATTCAGATATTGGAGGATATGTTGAGAGCATCCACTATTGACTTTAAGGGTAATTGGGATGACCATTTGCTTTAATAGAGTTTGCTTACAACAACAACTTTCATTCGAGTATTTAGATGGCCCCATATGAGGTACTCTATGGGAGGAGGTGTAGATCGCCGATTGGATGGTTTGAGATAGGAGAAACTGAGTTGATCGGACAAGACTTGGTTCACCAAGTGATAGAGAAAGTGAAGGTCATTCGTGAGAGGTTTAGGACTGCACAATGTTGACATAAATCTTACACAGATGTCCGAAGAAGAGACTTAGAGTTTGAGATCAATGATTGGGTATATTTGAAAGTGTCGCCCATGAAGGGAGTGATGAGGTTTAGGAAGAAAGGAAAGCTAAGTCCAAGATACATTGATCCTTATCGAGTTATAAAGAGAGTGTGCAAAGTTGCATACGAGTTGGAGCTACCTTTAGAATTAGCGGCTATCCACCCGGTTTTCCACGTTTCTATGCTTAAGAAATGTTTGGGAGATCCATGGTTGGTAGTTACTGTAGAGAGCGTTGAGGTAAAAGATAATCTGAGTTATGAGGTGATTCCTGTCCATCTCCTTGATTGCCAGGTTTGAAGGTTGAGAAACAAAGAGATTACATCTGTTAAGGTATTGTGGAGGAATCAATTCATAGAAGAAGCTACTTGGGAGGCGGAGAAGGATATGACGACCAGAAACCCCCACTTACTCCAGTCTACAGACGAGAGAATTGATGATAATAATTCCTTCTATATTCCTATTCATTGAGTTTTTCTTTCATTCATAGATATGTTAGAGTTCTAGAGTTTGAGTGAGGATTGGTATGACTTGTTAATGTGATGTGATTATTATAATTGTTGCATTCCTTATTTGATTGGTTTAAATGAATCAGTCAAGGGGTAATTAATTGTTAGAGTCCATGAGAGGATTCGTGCCTTAACCTATATTCTCTTCATTCCAGGACGAATGATCCGAAGGGGGAGATAATGTAACAACCCCGAAATTTTGCCTACTTGAGTTGGAAGAGCGTAAGGAGAATCTTTTTTTAACAAAAGGGGATTGCAGTTGCATTTTTAAATATTATCAAGCAGCATGTGTCTGTCCGTCCATTTTGTTTTTTTCCAAACACTGGTGATTATAATGCTCTTTGTACTATGTTTTGTTTGTTTAGTGATTTGTGCAGAATGCAATTTGCATTAGGGTTGTGTGCTTTATGTATTTTTTATATAGTAAGGGCCAATTGCTTTACAGAGTGCCCATTTATGATCATGAAGAGGCGTACAAATCCTCCATATACAGGATGAGCTTATTGCTCAAGAGATATACAGAAATGAAATAAAAAATTTTTAAGCCAAGATGAGAAAACAAGAAACATCATGAGAAAAACAAAATAGAGTGTTTAATATTTTGAGAGTTTTATTAGCTGAAGGGAGGTGTTTTATTGTGTAGAGCTTCGGCAATTTTATTCTTGTAAGTTGCTCCTATTTTCTAAATCTTTTATAATTAAATATTTTATACAAATGAGTTTCTTTTTGTGTATTTTTTAAGTACTTTATTATGAGAATATTATTTATGATGAGTAATAAATTTATATTGATGCATAAAAGTTAAATCGAAAGACCCTACATGTTACTTTATTTACTTGAGTTAGATATTTAAAAGAAGTTGTTGATAAGAAAGACTTTTATTATATCATAAGATTTATGTTCTATATGAAAAGAGTTTATATGATGTTAAGTTGAGGATAAAATAACGAATTGAGAATATTTGACTCGTTGAACATGAAAACATGTTACAGTATAAACTTGTTTACATAACATGATAAGTAAGGTTAAAAGAGTCCAAAGGACCATTTGAATTTAGTTGAGCATGGTAAGTTACATGATTATTGAGTTTATTATATTTGAGTACTTGTATGTGATCGAATGAATTGGTGAATCTTTGAGACGAATTGAGATAACTCTATGATGTTGAGGATGAGTTGATTGATTGAGTATTGAGGATTGAGTTACATGATGATTTGAGCATGTTTAAGTCATGGGAGGAATATCGAACATTGAGCGGGGAGCGAGTATACTTTTACTTTAACCCACTGAACTATGTTGTCAGCGTAGGATAGTCATACAACATTGTTGTTGTGGCTCTTGTCCCGCAAGTGGACATTTACTCTAGATCTAAGAGAGAGTCGATCGTCCTCTGACGTGGCACATATAGGGAAGGCGTGGTAACGATGCCGATTCGTTGTACATCACCTAACTCATGGTGGTGGGAGGTATGTCGGTTAAGAGAAACTCCTAAGCAACTTTGATTGAGCATGAGATTTGCAAATTTGAGTTTATTTTCACTATGCATATATGTATTTTGTTTGAACGTACCAAATATTCTAAATTCTTATGTACTGAGCTGAGCATGAGTTGAGGAGTCGAGGTGAGTATTCTTGAGCTTATTATTATTATTATTATTATTTTAATTATTATTCTTATTATTATTATTATTATTATTATTATTATATTTGAGCTGTTGGACTTACCGTACATTCCACGTACTGACGCCTTTGGCGCTGCATCATTTTATGATGCAGGTACTAGAGATAAGGGATTCCAGCCCACGCATTGCTGAGATCCGAATCGTACACTTCAGAGTTATTGAGCTCTCCTGACATTCCGAAGAAGCCTTTTTTTATCTTCTGTATTTTATTGAGTACCATTTAGATTTGAGGTGTTTATGGCCTATCGTGACACCGTATGGATTGTTGAGTAGAGGCTTCATAGATAGTGAGTGAGTGATTTGTGAAAAGTATTGTATAATTTCAAACCTAGTTCTTTTGAAATTATGAGTGAGTTTTGATTAATAATATTGTATCTATTTGAGTTATTTCTTTCGCTGTTGAGTACGATGTGACGATGAGGCCAAGTGGTTCACTCAGAGGCTAGTAATAGTCTCCGCATGCCAGCCACTCCAAGGGTACACTCCCGGAGTGTGACACTATCCAAGAAAATTCATTGTTGGAGATCCAAATGAAGGAATAAAGACAAGAGTCTCTGGCAAGAAAAGTACTAACATGGTTCTTATATCTCAACTTGAACACAAGAAAATTGATGAAGCTATGAACTATTCTTAATGGGTAAATGCTATGCAAGAAGAATTGAATCAATTAGAGATAAATAAAGTTTGGTCATTATTTTCAATGTCTGAAAAAGCCTTAATTATTGGTAGCATATGGGTTTTCAGAGACAAGGTAAATAAAGAAGGTGAAGTTATATAAACCAACATCAAGCTAGGTGCTCAAGGCTACTCTCAACAAGGAAGAGTCTATTATGGTGAAATATTTTCTCTAGTGGTTAGGTTAAAATCTATTCATATGCTCCTCGCATATGCTACTTTTAAAGATTTTAAATTATTTTAAATGAATGTCGAAGTACTTTTTCAGATGAACTTATTGAAGAAGTTTTTGTAAACCAATCTCTTGGTTTTGAACATCCTAAATTTTCATATCATGTTTTTAAAATATGCAAGGCTCTGTATGGTCTCACGCAAACCCCTTGTGCTTGTATGTAACTAATTTTCTGATTTCACATGATTTCTTGGGAGGGGAACTACATACTATATTATTTATTAAACAATCATTCTCTAAAAATCTCATAATTCAAATATATGTGGATGATATCATTTTTGGGAGTACTTATGCTATTTTGTGTGATGAATTTGTGAACTTTATGTAAATTGTAAAATGAGTATGAGGAGTGAATTAATTTTATTTTTTTTGGATTACAAATTCATCAATATGACAAGGTATCTTCATTAATCAAAGTAAGTGTTCTAAAGAACTGATCCACAAGTCTAGAATAAGAAATATAAAACCTCTAGGAACTCCTATGAGCCCTATATGCTCTCTGAATATGGACACTAATGGTATGTCCGTAGATGACACAAAATATCAATGTATAATCTCTTCGATATTTTAATCCTAGTCGGCTATACATTATTTTAGTATTTATAAAAGTGCAAGGTTTCAGTCAGCTCCTAAAGAATCTCATTTATTTGTCGTAAAAAGTATAATTTGATATTGTGTTGGAAAACTTTTCTTATGGTCTATGGTGTCCAACTTCTCCTAGAATTAATCTTAAAAGTTTTTCAAATGTGGGATTTTTCAAGTGACAGTAATGATAGAAAAAACACTAGGGTTACATGTTAATCTCTTCGAAATTCTTTAATTTCTTAAATTAGCAAGAAGCAAAATTGTGTTTCAATTTCAACAATTAATAGAGGCAGAATATGTAGACATTGATTTATGTTGTGCTCAATTACTTTAGATGATTCAATATTTATATGATTATAAATCGTAATGTAAACCTACTCAAATTCTGTGTGGTGACTTCAGTCTATATTGAGAGGATTAGTGCCCCAGAACTTCTAGTGAACTAGGTTCAATGAACAGTACTAACTTGTTTGCGAAAGCAATAATCAAAAGGCACACACCTTATAGTGAAAAAAATCGTTGCTCAAGGAAGAAACAACCACTACCTACGCTCATAGGATTCAAGAACTTCACTAACTTGAAGCGAGCAATGTTCAACTTACAACTTTTCCAACACACTTAACACTCAAGAGTCAAACCCACTATCAAGCAACAACTCTCACAAGAAAAGAAAACAACTTCTTACAATTTTTGTCACTAAACAAATACTCTAAGAAGATTGTGAAACAGACTTGAACAATCAAGAAAATCTAACTCTAGATCTTGCTTGAGTGCTCTAGCCAAGTGCCTGTGTTTTAGTTGAATGCTTTTGCCGATTTCAGATTGCAAAAACTATATCTTCTAGGGTTTATGATTGTATTTATATTGAACCCTAGAGGCCTTACATATTGGACTCCTTTTTTGAGTAGGGCACACCATTCTTTTCCATAAAGGACTCCTTTTCCAAACTGCTACCTTCACCATATCTCGTACTAATCCTATTTCCACAAACAACACTCCGATTTCGACTAGGACTCTGCGTGTCTTCACTGGTGCACATATGCTAGACCTTGCTCCTCAGTCTACTGTTGTTGGCTCCATTTGTCATCATCAAAACAATATAGTTATACCTGCAAAGATTCTAATAAATTCCTCCTTTTTGATGATGGCAAACCTATATGCATTCACAAGAACATTCAAAGCATAACTTCCCCTCTTTTGACATCACAAAAAGACAACAAGCAGTAGCACACATCAAGTAACAAGAACATGAGCAGACCAAAAAACCAGAAACAACAATGAACACGAATGCACTAAAACTGATGATATTAGCCATCTATTTAGCACAGAGCAATGCAGCAGAATAAGGAAGAAATAGATATCCACAGCAAAAATATCAAGCAAGCACCAGCGCATGCATAAGCATCCACAAAAGAAATTATATATCCCATAAAGGTAATTGTCTGTAGCAGAGTCAAAAGAAGGTACAACTAAGGATTCAGAATGACTAAGGGGGAGGAAGGGAGGGGCCTGCGCCCAGGAGCTTGAGAAGGGAGTCCACACGCTGATTATGGTCCACATGTTGTTGCAGAAACAAATCCTTGAGGCATGCTACCTCAGCCTGAAGATCATCAACCATGGCCTGAATACGAGCCCGATCAGCCTGAGCTTCGCAAAGTTCCTACATAAGCTGAGTAATGGTTCCAGTAGACTTTGGTAGAACAGGTGCAGTAGCAGCACCAGCAGGAGGGGCACACTTACACTCAAAGGTGGTGTGGCGATCTATCATGTCCTTCTTAGTTAAGGCCCTCCCAGCGCTAAGGGGAACCTGAAAAGCCCTGAAGACTTGGGTTAACAGGTTACCATAGGCCAGGTGATGAGGTCCCTCCGTAGAGTCAGCAATGCACACCATGTGCTACAGCATCAAGGCCAGGCAGTCCACGGGCTCCTGAAGATCGATAGCATGTGCGATGCCCATGTCGCAAAATATGGCCTAATGCATATGCTCACCCATGGGAAAATATCCCTTTATGCACCACTTCAAATAATAGCTTCAAGAATGGAGGCATCTCTGCCTATACACCTTCTGAGGCACATCAGTGACCATTCGCTCAATGAATTTGGAGGTTAAAACACAACTTGTGTCCTCTAACCAAGTGTACTCTGCCAACCCCACAAAAGGAATGTGCAAGATCTCCCCAAGGAGAACCTTGTCAAACAGTATATCAACCCTATGCACTTTCGAGGTAGCCGCATCCTACTCCAAAAATACCAGATTAGTGTAGAACTCCACAATCTCAGCCTCATAAACCGGTGTCCCAGTGTCAAAGAACAGATTGAGCCAACCCTGAGCGGACAAAATAAACTTCCTTGCCTAATTTGTTGAAGTATTCAACATGCTTATTAACTTGAGATGGGGAAGGGGGAACAAATGGGGAACTAGGGGCAATAGGCTCATCAAGAGAGAGGGGACAAAAACAGGGGAAGAGGGAGATTTAGCAGCCTTACCAAATCGGGGCTTCTTTCGACCAGATGAGGGACCAAGGTCGTTGAGCACACATATTTTGCTCCTAGTAAGTGGACCACGAGAATGAGGAGCAGAGGGACAGGGTGACGACGGTGAGGGGGCAGGACAATGAAGAATACTTGTTAGGCCCCGTATATTTTTTTGAACTAAACATAAGTGTACAATTGGGAGAATTGGAGGTAGTGGTCTTTTAACGATAAGTTAAGTGGATTAG
>JAPFFP010043876.1:0-12866 GCA_026153255.1 Solanum medicagineum
ATGACATTGCCAAAAATTGACAAGGTAAAATTTCCATTTATTCATCAAAAGAAACGTCGCTTTTGAAGCCAGAATTGTACCAAATGGACATTTGGTTCTCCTTTTTTGGTATATTCTGAAGCTTTTTGGGACAATACGGCAGTCAAAATTAGCCCATCAATGAAATATTTGGTGGATCACTGAAATGATAGGCTTTAGTAAAATGGTTATAAGTTTTTACTCCGAAGTGGGAATAAGGATAAATTGGATGCATTGAAAAGCTAATTCAAAGTGCTAAAATTTGGTAGGTAATGTGTCACCTAAATCATTATGTGATAAAATATATGGCTGATGTGCTATCAAAGTACAACACTTTTAATACTTAAAACTTGGAATTTTGTGTGTTCTCAAGGCGATGTTAGTACGTTTGATGTGTTTTTATGTTTGTTTTGCAGAATTACATGGTTGGCATGATTTTTGGGCAAAGTGCGTAAAAGTTGTAGAAAGTGTTGATATACTAGACCCTTTACGGGCTGTGAAAAATTCTAAGGGTTGTCAAGTTGGTTTCATACCAAAATTCAATGAAGGGTGATTTTCTGAAGTGAGTCTACAAACACAGACGAGCTGTAAAAGTTTGTACGAGTCGTAGACTAGGTGTCATACCCTTAGGATTAGAAAGTGGGGAGTTGCTGAAAAGTCATCAGACGAAACCCTTTACGGGCGGTAGAACTTTATACGGATCGTAGATATCTAGTAGAATTCATCCCTAGATTTGCTGAGGAATCCACGAAGCCCTAACTACGGGCCATAAAACTTTATACGGCCCGTAGAAGTGACCATAGAGCCTGTCGTTCTAGTTTTCCTATTCATTATTGGTTTTGTATTTTAAATACTCTAAATAGGTTATTTATTTTTCGTACATAACAATAGAGAATAGTGCAACACTTGAGAAAATTTTTTTGAAACATTATTTTATGTCTTTAATTCAATCTTCTTATTCTTGGTAAAGAGCTTGGATTTATTGTTCTTAATTCTATTGTGTAAGTGCTCAATTATGTTATTGAAAATCATGATTCTTGCATTTACACTAATATGAGTAGCTAAATCCATAACTAGGCTTGTGGGAACCATGAAGAACTAACAAGATAAAATCAGATAATTCACAAATAAATAAATTAATTAATTATCTTCGGTCTAAATAAAAATAAATAAATAAATATATAAATAATCCACACTTCATAGCCTCAGAGCCCTCATGAGGAGAGTATACTATAATTAGAGGGACAGTACCTATAGCTATAGGTAGAGGGTATATATATAGGATACTATACTATATAGAGGAGACTATACTATATATATGAGACTATACTATATAGAGGAGACTATACTATATAGAGTATATACAGGGGACTATACTATATATAGAAAAAAAGAAAGAAGAGAAAGAAAGAAGATTTCTAAATAAATATAAATAGAATCTATTTTAACAACTTTATTTTTTATTTTTATAATTTTTAAAGAAAGAAAGAAGAGAAAGAATAAAATAACTGTGAAAATCTATTCTAGTTAATAAATAATATTAAAACTAGAATTAATAAATTCTAGTTAAGAAATAATATTATAAATAAACTGAACTAGAATTGAAAGTTAGCATTTTTAATAAATTATAAAATTATTATGATTTTATTATATTTTAACAATGACCAATGTTAGAACTTGTCGTGTGTTACTGACTGGATCAAGGTAGTAATGAACAAGAAAAGAGATTAATTAATAGGATTCGATTGATGTTTCTCTTCTAATCAACCAAACTGGATCAAGGGGAGGTTGTACTGGAATAATAGGTAAGGGTTATTCATATCATATTGGGGGATGGATTAAATCAAGTAGTGAAATTTATCTCTCGCCTGGATCAAAGGGGTTTGGTGAACTTAACTTACCGTTCTACATGCTACACACTAGAAAAGAATTCATTATCTGGTAATACCGAATTAGGGAATTATGGAAAACACAACACACGTATTAGTCTTCATACTAATTTCACACTTCTCTTAGTTTTTACAAACCCCCCTCCTTTGGGGAGATAAGTAGGTTAATCCACCCGAATTGCTTGAAATACTTCTAAGTCTACCATATTCCCTGTGGGATTGATCTTATCTCAATTAGGTTATATATCTTGACAACGACTAGTTTAGCCTTAAAAAAAAAGGTGTAGCTTGGGCGATATCAAGATTCTGGCACCGTTGTCAGGGATATATGACTAGAGTTGTTTAATTTGAGTAGTTTGGGAATTAATCCTTACTTTCCTCATTTTATGTTTTGGTTGTTTTTGTTTTTTTTTTCAGCGTGAGGGTGTAGGGCATGCACAACACATGAAGTCGAGGAAATCCTTGACTCTGTTTGATCTAGAGAACATTGAAAAGGATCGCCCAAGACAACGCGTTTAATGCAGCTTTGATCAAAACTAGGATCAGAATGAGAATGATAATAACCTACCTCTACTTGAGTACATTGATCCACAACCACAAGACCTCAATGACGAAGCTTATCAATGGAACCAATATTGGCAAAATCCTATGGATATGGATGTGACTAGAGCTATTGTGTTACCGCCACTACCAGATGACACAATTGGTTTGAGTGGATTGCTTTAGATGCTGCATAATCAGAGGATTTGCATAGCCATCTACATAATGTTGTGTTTGTCTGTAAGAGTGTAATGGGAACTCAGAATCTGTCCATGGATGCTACTGGGCTACATGTCTTCCTATTATTTCTAATAGGCAATGTAGCGCTATGGTTATCCAAGCTGCCAAAAAGTTTGATCACCTGTTGGGCTGAGTTGCAGAAGACTTTTTTGGAGAGGTTCTTCCCGAGACCAAAGAAGCTCAATTTGAAAGATCAAATCAACAACTTTGAGCAACTCCTAGTGGCTCGATCAATACTGCAGGAGAGGTTCACAAAGTTTCTGAGAAGTGTCTCTGACCACAAGATAGTTGATGATACCTTCGTGGAGATCTTCTACCGCACCTTGGTTGCAAATAGCCAAGCATGTACTGATACCATCATGGGTCGTGTGTTTCTAGATCAACCATTAGCAAGGATTGCTGAGAAGCTAAAAAAGGTGGTTAAGATATATTATGCATGGGGGCCTAGAGATAGATCCTCTACCAACAACTTGTGTGTTGTCAGTATTAGTTCAGAGCAAGCTAAATCAATGAGGATATGATGCAATATCTTGCCCAGATTAGTACCAACATAGAGGTATTGATGAAGCAGAATTAGGAATGAGTTTATGCAATTGTTCATCAGCCTTTGCGAGCACCCATGTATGAGGAGCCTACTAGGAGGACACTTGCTTCATGGCTGAGCAGACAGAACCATCGGATCAACTCCCAAGGTTCCAATTAGGACTATTGGTGCCAAGGTCAAGGAAACCAAGGTCAGAACTATAAGAAGGATGGCCCTTCAGAGACAACAATCGTGGAGGTTACTACGATAGAAACAGGGGCCAGGATAGAGATGCTGAATGGGGTCGTAGAGATGGTGACCAAAATGGTCCGTATGTGCACCACATAATCGTAATACAGGTGCTAGTAGTTCTAGAGTTAAGGAGATGTCTGATCGACTGTTGAAGAAAGTTGACACATAGGATGAGACCTTGAGGGGGATGAAGTCTGACATCCTCCAACATTAATAAGAAGATCAAGTCTCATTCTATTGCTATCAAACAACTATAGAAATAGTTTGGTCAAGTATCAACTCAACCTAAGCAGTGATAGAGAGGTACATTTCCTAGCAATATAGTTTAGAATCTAAAGAATGAGGGGCAGTGTATGGTGGTAACTACTCTTAGTAGTAAGCAGACCATTGATCCTCCCATGCTGGTTGAGATGATAATTGAGGTCAAAGATGCTAAAACCGGAGATGATCGGGCCAAGAATTAGGTGAGTGATGATGCACAAGTGCCACAGAAGTTGAAGCCCATTCCTAAACCTCCTCCTCATTTCCCTTAAATAATCAAAAAGAAGGAGGAGGAGGGTAAGTTCAAGCACTTTCTCTCCATGTTGAAATAACTATCCATCAACATCGCTTTCATTAATGTATTGGAGAAGATGCCAGGGTATGCAAAGTTCATGAAGGACTTGGTCACAAAGAAGCGGACGGTGACAGGAGCTCTCCCAAGAGCTTCAACATTGCAGTGCAATTACAATGCGGTGCTTGGTGCAAAAGCGAGAGGATCTCGACATATTTACCATACCCTGCAGTATTGGAGATATGAGTGCGCAAGATATTGTGTGATCTTAGTGCAAGCATAAACTGATGCCCTTTGCAATTTTTAAGAAGCTAGGATTGTGAGCTCTTACTCCAACAAGCATATGATTATTAATGGCTGAGTGCATGGTAAGCCCGTGGAAACACTTTTGACATCCTCATCAAAGTAGAGAAATTTATATTCCCCGCAGACTTTGTAATCCTCGATTGTGAAGTCGACTTTGAAGTCCTAATCATTTTGGGGAAGCCCTTCCTAGCCACTGGTTCTAGCACTAGTGGATATGGAGGCTGGCCAACTCAAGTGTAGATTGAACGAAGAAGAAGTTGTCTTCAACATCTGTCAGTCAATGAAAAGGTTAGATGACTTGAAGATGGATGTTTAGGCACTTAGTTAAGTTTGAGTAACCAAGTTGTTCAAGTGTGTTGTGATAATAAATCAGATGCTACTTGGGAGGCGACCCAAGATATTTGATGTAATAGTTGTAGTTTTGTTTTAATTTTAGCTTTTGGGCTTGTAGGTAGTTTAAGTTTTTGTATTTTGGTTGTAATTTGTGGGCATTGGACGGGTTGCATAAAGGGTAATAATGTGTTCTGTGAAAAATGTCCAGGTACATGACCAAGTTAATCATTTTTTGTTGAAAAGGCGTCAAGAAGTGTTTCTACGACTGGCTCTACAGGCTGTATATAAAAGAACGACCCAGACACTGACTCGTTGAACAATTCCAGTAAGCAAAATTTTGTGCACTCCAGTTCCATGAGCCAACTTTCGGCCTGTAGATAAAACTACGGGCCATGAATGGGGCTCGTGGACCCCATGTAAGTTCTTCTATTTTTTGACCAAGTGTGGAGGTTTCTATGACCAACTCTATGGGTCATATTGAATTCTCCGGCTCGTAGATTGGTACGTGAAACCCAAGCCCCATAATTAGGGTTTGGACATTACACGAAACTAGGATCTACGGGCCGTAAAATTCCTACGACTCATAATTAGGGTTTTATAGAGCTTGGGCCTATTAATTTTAGATGACCTGGTGAACTTATAAATTGGGGGTTCAAATAATTTGACCCCCGTTCTTCATAAAATTTACTAAAAATACCCAACCCCTCCGATCCAAGCATTTTCGACCATTAACGACTAACAACCACCTCATTTTCCAGAAACTTTTTCAGCCACTTCCAGTAATCTTAAGGTTCCTTTTCCTCGGCTCCTCCTTTAATGTTTTGCAACTTTCTCACTCAATTCGGTAAGTTCTTGGCCGTAAAATCCTTTTAAATACCAAAATTACTATGACTAGGTTGAAATTAATTGATGGGCATGGTGATCTGATTAGTATAGGTAGGAATTCGTGTTTGAAATTATATATGCTTCAAAGTTAATTATGAATCATATTTGCTGATGCTTGAATAGTGTTAAAAGTCTGGAAATTGTGTGTGAGATCATGTTTATGTGTTTGAATAATGTTATATGAAAACCTTGTCATCACATGACATTTTCATTGAACAACCTTTATTGCTTGAAAATAAATTTGTGATTATATGTGGGTGAATTGATGTTTACACATTCAAACGTGGTCGGTTTGCTTGGGAAACATGTAAAATGAGATTCAATTGGGTTGTATGTACACATTGCATGTCGGGGTTGGGTATTTGTTGAAGGCATGTTGGGGAGTGTCATCTGTTGCTTTGATGCTCAACTAATTGGTAAAAATGTCATTTGGGATCCAATTTGATAGGCTTGGAAAATCAAGCTTCAAGGTTTTTGCACTCTACAAGGGTCTTATACGCCCTGTGGAACATTCCATGAGCCGTAATTGCCCTTCATATGAAAATCCAAAAACTTCATATTTTTGAGAATCTATCATATGAGATCTTCTACAAGTTGTAGAGTATTGTACGACTTATAGATAGGGCTCGTGGATCCTTGTCGGTAAAAATTCAAACACTGGATTATATTCGCGACTCAGTTTATGACCCGTAGAATATTAACGAGTCGTATCTAGTCTCATAGATGTAATTCTAGTAGCCAAGATGTATGAACCCTATTTCTATGAGGGCTTTTTATGGATCGTAGTTTTTCCTACGGCCTACAAAGGTGCCTTCGTAGACCCATCTGTAACCAAGTCAGAAATATTTTTGCTTTTTGTTTCTTGACTTATAGGGCTAACCAGTTTTGCTTAATGTGTATGTTTTACATACTATGGCTGCAAAACCCAGGAAGGATTAGATCAGAGACATGCAAAGGAGACTAAGATATAAGCCTTCTTGGGACCAGGACACCTCTGAGACTAGTGGATCACTTAAGGAGCTCAGTGTCCAGCCTAACCTGGACGTTGAGCGACCACAGACACAGGCTACCACCAGACTTGGGCAGACCCAGACCCAGGCTATTGTTGTTCGTTCTCCCCAGTCTGAAGAGGGATGCAACAAAGATAGCAACCCCATTCGAATGACTCCTTCCACAAAGGAGTCTGAGTTAGAGTTCGATGATGGGTCAAAGACAGAGTCCTCTGCTCCGCCTCAGACATCACCATTACCTCTGGATGCTCTATATAGCTGGTGGTACATTAAGGGTATGTGGTCCATCTACACAGAGGGAATATAGTGGATTGAGTGAGGCCGACCAACCCGTTCTATCTTTTAGGAGCCCCAGATCATTTCTTCAGGATTGGATAGTATCCCGGGCCAACAGGAGACTATCAGTGGATATGGGCTCCAGTGGCTGGATAGATCATTAGGGAAGTACTCCCAAACCATGATTCGTGAGTTCTACGCTTCATATTTTTCCATATTTCTCAGCACTTTTCTCAAGGAGAAGAAGCCCCTCGCTTAGGCCAGACTGACACATACTAGAGGGCCCAACAACTGGACATCTTTGAGACTACCATCCACTGTATGTTAATAGAGCCCAAGTTTGTAGCTCCAGATCGATAGTAGAGTATGACCGTAGATTGGGGTAGTCTAGGGACATGGCTCGAATGAGAGCGGGCCAGTTTGATGAGATGGGTTGCTGATCAGATTGCAAAGTAGGATCCGAACCTTGCATGGATAGCTATATCGATGGTGCCTATTGTGAAGGCCACACTCAGCTTCCCCTCCAAATTTTGGTGCGTTGTTGTGAGATTATGGATCCAACCCACACTTGCAGATAATACGTTAACTCCGGACCATGCGGATTTGGTTGCCAGCATCTTAGTTAGCTATGGACAATCAGGCCAGCCTCATTACATAGTAGATACATGAGGTGGCCATGAAACCTCCATCCTCTTTCCATGCTTGATCTATAGACTCCATATAGAGTTGGGGAGGTGGAGATTCTACATCATCTAGACTCACTGAAAAAGGTCGAGAGGACTTTGGATGCCAGCCTGATCAAGGATAAGGATAATCTGATAGCCATCTAGTAAGAACTGCTCCAGCTAGCATAAGTACTAGAGATGTTTGCGATGGCCCTACCATCTGAGACCCTTTCCACTACCACTGCTACTGCTGCTACTTATGGGAGTCCCCTATAGGCTGAGGCTGATATGGAGAGGGGGCCCACTACTACTACCTTTACACCCGATCCCGTGCCTGCACCGACAACACCCACTGACATGGTCTATTTGTCATCAATGTCCATTTAAGCCATGGCGTAGAGACTGGCCCACACTGAGTCACAACTAACTCAATTGTTATAGTAAATCAGTCTCTGGGTAAGCTAGGACATTTTCGAGTCTGAGGCTAACATGTAGGAGTTCACGGTAACCATCATCCAGGATAGACTCTCATCCGTGGATGCCCGCATAGATGCTTTTGAGAGACGGGTCCAGCAGAGCCTCAGCACAGCATAGCTAGTAGATATGACGACCCTTCAGAAGGAGATCCAGCAGCTCTGGGCTGATATGACAACAACTGGGCTGCACTAGTAGTATTCCTATAGACTGAGCCCTCAGTGCCCGTGCTATTTGCTCCTAAGGACCAATCACAGACTTCCCTCGAGAAGAGGTCCCACATGGATAATATGGACTTAGTGAGACTGCAAGCGGGGATGACAGAGGAGCAAGGATTAGACCTTGCCAGGATACGCTCAAGGCAAGATAAGAAGTTGAGGCATGCACGTGAGCTTAAGAGGATAAGGGGTGCTAGCCCCTTCGGACATACTTCTACTACTGAGGAGGCCACCAGGTAGGTTGAGGGTGGCCAGAATCAGCCAGACTGTCATGACCCAAGCCTAGGGACTAGACGCGACACAATGAATGGGGAACCCGAAAGAACCCCAAACAAGCCTCTTAGCATATCATACACACATCCTTGGTCACAGAAACAATAAAGTACAACAATAGATAGTAGATAGGGAACAACGGGGCTAAGGGACAATTCTCATATCATAAACATCAAGAGTCAAGAGAGAGTCAAAGCTCAAAGTATAATACAAACATGTCCAACAATACCTCTAAAAATTAAATACTTAGCGGGGGCCAAGGCAAGCTACTGGGCTCACCCTCATAGCCAACATATATACAAAAGAAGGATATTCTTAGAAAATAGTAGGAGATCATAACCATCGTCTCCCAAAAGGAGGAATCACCAAATAGCTTGAGAGATGTCGTACTAGCTACGTGGAGGCGAATGATCAAGTGGGGCTCCGGTTCCTACATGGTGACATCATTGAAGCATAGAGTATGCATTAGTACATTTGAATGTATTAAGTAGGTAGAATGCAATGCACCAAGTGATAAGCACCATAAACAAAATGCATAACATAGGCAATGAATAAACATATAGCAATATTGCATGTATGAATGATACTTGACGTAAAACCATATTTATATAGAACATAATACATGTGTAAGGAGAGACCATTAGTAGTGAATATCCAAGGTCTACAACCCCCCTTCAAGAGGCGAATTAGGTACGAACCCCTCAATAGGTTGATGAGATACAAACCACCTAACATGGTTCATGGAGTACAAACCCCCCAACCTGGTTATCAAGGTACAAACCCCCTGACATGGTTGCACTGGCCTACCACCTTCCGAGCGAGGCGATCAAGGTACTGACCCTTCAATAAGGTTACCTAGGCCTACAACCCCCCAAGTGAGGCTTGCTCAATTCCCAACACTATAGAGATAATATCATATACATACACTCCTTTCATCGTCATATAGTCATTCATCTCATAAGACATGCATTTGACCTTCAATTCCTCAAGAAACTCATAACTGGACATTTTATCAAACACTTGGCGGGTGCATAGTGCTAGTGTAAAACCATGCAATTCTCGAGTGTAATCATGCTAGAAAATCCAATATAGAACCATCAATAGATACTTGGTAACACCCTCAAGCAACATACATCAAAATCCTTCATCAAAGCTCACAATAGATCTTAGATTCATAGCTCAAAACATACTAAAACAACCATGATTTCATGAAACCCCAACATAGTGTGCAGTGAAATTTATAATAATTAGGAACCATGAGTAAATCAACTTTAAATCATGCAAATTTTAAGTAAAAGGAAGCTTGGGTATCATGGGTGAAAGGAACCCATGAAAGAAACCCACATACCTTAACTTTGGAGAATAGCTTCATAAAGATTAGAGATGAAGACTTGAAGCTTGAATGAGAATCTTAGAATCTGGATGAGTTTTGAGTCCTAAAATTTGGAAATGAAATATTTTCTAAGTGTTTAGGAGTGTATTTGGAATGTCTTGAATGATATGAGGGTGAAACAAGGCTAAGTATAGGCATTTTCACGCATGGAAACAATTAAGCCCAAGACCCAAAAGCCTTGAACCGAGATAAAAATCACTGGCAACAAAATACACAGGTCTGTATCTTGTCCATGATGCGTACCTATCATGGAGGTAAAACTAACACATGTCCGTGACAACTACGCGTCGTGGCACTGTCGTGGATCGATTCTGGATAAGGAAAATTGTGAAAATAAAAATTGCTAATCATTTACTCTTAAATCGAGGTTAGACCGATTTTTCATTCAATTTGACCCCTCGAACAAGAGTATGAAGTCAGATTTTTGATATCGCGCACGAATTTTGATATGTATAGAAATTTTGATTTTGGGCACTTCAGAGGCATATTTTTGGGCACTTTATGGGGTCGTTTCACAGACAGCAGCGCTTAGGCACCCAGGTATGTTCCTTTTTGAAACCTTTGCTTTATATTCTATTTGGCGCAATGGGGACAATGCAAGTATTTTTTGATGGGGTCTGGGTGGTTATAAGCCTTAGGGAAGTTTGAGTAACCTTGTCCTATAACTATCCCAAAATTTGAATCCTAGGAGTTTTCTTGCCTATGTTTTTTTTCCCACGGATATTTAATGTCTGTTGAACCAGCATGTTTAGGATGTGTAGGTAGTGATAGTAGCATGTAGTACTGATATCTATGACATAAGTTTATTTTTTGTCTTTGTGTGAAAAATGATACCCACCAAAATTTCGTAAGATAGTCTTGATAGCAACCATGCACGTTTGATTTTTTGACAGTGCTTGTTCTAATAAGTGAGGATAAATAGTGATGAAAAGCATGATTTGAAAGTCTTTTGTTAATAGTGTAAACTGTGCCATGTTTGAGTGACATTTCTTTGTTGAATTTATATAATGTTTTTTAACTCAGAAGTTGCTCTGTCACTCTGACTTAGATGTAGGCTAGTTAGTTAGGAAAATATCTTAGGCCGTTGTTTATAATAGTCCACTTAGCCAAAATAATCAACCAAATGTATATAGTATCCCTTCATCTCAATGTTTGAGCTTTGCATGTACTCTTTTCTTTGTAAAAACCTCAGTTACCTAGCCTTATTAGATGTAAAATCCTGAAATTATCCCTGTTCCTTCTATGAACATTTAGCACCTTACCTGAGGCAAATGACTTAAAGTTGAGGGTTGCTACCAAAATTGGCCCTAATATCTAGGTTAGATATTGTACACCTCAACTCAGGCCAAAAACCTAAGTTGAGGGTGGCTGGTGTAAGGGTAAATACAAATGAGTAGGAAGCTAGAGATACATGAAAAAGGGATAAAAATATGTTTTGGGTGCAAGAAAAATGAGTTGATGCCTAATCAATACCCTAAACAGAAAAATGATATGAAAACAAAAGGCAAAAAGCTGATAATGAGAACAAGGAACCTAGAAAAGCTTAAAATAGGAGAAAGGGAGAATGAGGTGAAAAATGACAGTATTGGTAGGGCAAAACTGTAGAAAATACAGTGTCAAGGAGGGCCTTTAGTCACTATGTTCCCTAAACATCACACCAAATCCCCCGAAGCCTACGTTACAAACCAATAAAGCCCTAAAGTGATCCTGGTCCAAGTTGTCAAAGGTCATAATCATGAGTATATGGTTAAGCATATGGTGTTGAGCATGGTATTTGAATGCATTTTGTGACGGTGAATGATATAGTAGAGTCCCAATAATTCAATCTGAGAATATCATCATGAGAGGGGCATGTGACTTCTTTCTGTGAGGGCACTTACATTGCATTGTTGATATTAAACTAACTCAGTGAGTGTCGCTTGTTGATAATTGCCTTGCTTATCATTTTTGTACTGTCACATATGTCGATCTGTATTGGTTTACTAGATAGCTATCTGATATGAATTTCAAAATGGTATGGATATCTGTGCTTGAGTGTGATACGGTATATGCCATTAGATTGAAGTCTATGTGGTACTGTACTACTTATGTAGATTGAGTCTGTACTAGTTATCCTATTCTGTATTTGTTTTGTATTTTAAACATTATAAATAGGTTTTTTAGGCTTATTTTCAAAGGAAACAGTAGAGGGACATAATATAACAATATTGATCTTGAGAGAAACACTTGTAAAACTTTATTCCGTCTTCTGATTTCAACCTTGTGAGTCTTAGTGCAGAATTTGAATTTCTTGTACTTAATTCTCTTGTGTAAGTGCTCAATTATATGATTCAAATTCATAAGTCTTGAATTTACACTGATCATGAGTAGATAAACCTGCAACTAGGATTGTGGGAAACATGAAGAAGCTAGGTAAAATCAGATAATTTGTAATTCTTGAAAAGTATGCATGCATGTATTAATTAATTCTCTTCTTATTGAATACTTTCTAATGGTGGCCAATGTTAGAACTCACCTAATGTTACTGACTGGATCAAGATAGTCATGAAATGACCCATAAGATCATTTTAAGTACTAGAATTTTTTAATTCCATTAAAGATTTATCTTATAAAATTTTAATGGATATTTCAGACTATTCAATAATTTTTGTTATTTAGTTAAGAGATAATTTTTTGAGGATTATTTTAGTTAGTAGACTAAAATAATAATTTAGTTAATACCCAATATTATTTGTTCCATATTTATGAAAAACGAAAATAAAATTTATCACTTTGAATACATAATTAGTTGAAAATAAAATAAAGAAGCCAAAGGGTTTGGACGAGAGAATCACCTCATCGTCACAGTTCACACCAGTGCACTTCGTTTCCAAGAGAATGCATCATATATTGTTTTTGATCTGTATATTCAATCTACAGTTAATTATATTCAAAATATTAACTTGAATAGTATACTATAGTCAGTATGTTAGTTGGAAGAGAAATTAACTTAACAAATACATACATACATATATACAT
>JAPFFP010043877.1:0-12865 GCA_026153255.1 Solanum medicagineum
CATACCAAAGATCAATCTTAGAGAAGTGGCTAGCCTCTTGCAATTGGTCAAACAAATCATCAATTCTCGGAAGAGGATACCTATTCTTGATGGTGACCCTATTGAGTTGTCGGTAGTCAATACAAATTCTAAGGGACCCATCCTTCTTTTTCACAAACAACACCGGTGTACCCCAAGGTGATTGGCTAGGCCTAATAAAACCCTTCTCTAACAAATCCTTCAATTGTTCCTTCAATTCCTTTAACTCTGCCTGCCATATGGTAAGGGGGAGTAGAAATGGGCTAAGTACCGGGGAGGAGGTCTATACCAAAATCTATTTTCCTTTGGAGAGGACACTGGGAAAGTCATTTGGAAAGACATCAAGAAACTCATTCACAACCGAAACCGACTCTATGGGAAGGACTTTGGACTCGACATCCCTAACCCTCACAAGATGGTAAAGACACCCCTTAGAGATCAACTTATGGGCTTTAATGTAAGAGATGAATCTACCCTTGACCACCACATTTTGAATCTCCCACTCAAGGACGGGTTCATTTGAGAATTGAAATTTGACCCTACAGGTTCTACAATCAATAGAGGCATAATATGCATGCAACTAAACCATCCCGAGAATGACATCAAAATCAACCATATCTAACTCAACAATACCAGAAGGTAAGATTTTACGCAAAATGCAAATAGGACGGCTTCTATAGACATTTCTAGCAACAATAGATGCACTGATAGGAGTAGACACCTCATATGACTCACGTAACAATCCGGGCTCAACATGGAACTTTTTGGCAACAACAGGGGTAACAAAAATAAAGAGTGGCACCCGGATCAATCAATGTATACACATCAAAATCCAAGACTTTTAACATACCGGTGATGACATCGGGCACCTCATCAACCCCTTGCCTCCCATGTAAAGAATAAAACCGATTGTGCCTTGGGGAACTATCTAGTCAGCCACCTCTCCCCAAAGGAACTACATTAGCACCTTGTGGACGAACCTCCTTACCCTTGTTGCGATTTTGAGGGCAATCCATCACCTTATGCCTAACTTCCCCACAACCATAACAAACACTAGTATCCCTCAAGCACGGGCTACTATGACCCTTACCACATTTTGGACACCCACCATTAGGAACCACAACCCCAACACCTTGGGCCCTTGGAAAAATATTGGCAACCCTGTTACTCAGTGTGTGAGAAGATCCTTGGCCTTGATGGAACCGACCACCCCTTCGACTTTGGAATTTTCCCTCAAAATGGGCCCTCTTGGCCTCATGACCCCTTGTCTTCCTCAATTTTTCCTCTTCCATTTGTTTAGCATAGGTCATCAAATGGGACAAATCCATGTTACTAATCAACATAGCAGACCGACATTCCTCACTCACAGAGTTGGATACACCCACCATGAACTTATTCATTCTAGACCTTGGGTCGGCAACTAAGTGTGGAGCATATTTTGAAAGTTGGTTGGACTTGAGGGCATACTCCCTTACACTCATAGACCTTTATCTCAAATTCATAAATTCCACCAATTTGGCTTCTTCAAACTCAAGAGGGAAGAACCGATTAAGAAAGACCGTCTTAAACTCCTCCCATAGAACCACATTATTGACTCCCTTCTCCTCTTTCCATTGATTATACCATATTTGTGCTACCACTTTGAGTTAGTAAGCCTCCAACTTTGCCTTATCTTCCGACCTTACACACATGATAGCCAATGCCTTGTAGACCTCATCAATGAACTCTTGAAGGTCCTCATCTACCTTTGACCCATAGAATTCCAAGGGATTCATCCTCATGAAGTCTCTCACCTGAGATGCCGGTGTAGAAGAATGAAGGGCTTGGGCCCCTTGGTTGGCTTGGTTAGCCACAACTTGTGCAAGCAAAGTGAGAGAATCCTGTAGCTCACCATGGGCCAGTTGCTCCTCGGGTGTGCTGGCTCTTCTTCCTCTTGTGTTAGGCATGATCTAGCATAGCAAAGAACAATTGTTTGGGGGGGGGGACTTAGTTTAACTCTATAGCATGACTTTGAACATGAAGAAGGGAAACATTTCCTAAAATGTCTCATAGCCTCTTACTCATAGTTATGGTGCACGACACAACCATGAATAAGACTCTAATCGGCGCGGTGTGTTGGACTCCAAGAATCAACAACCTAGTGCTCTGATACCAAGTTTTTCATGACCCAAGCCTAAGTCCTAGATGTGACATGCTGCATGGAGAACCCCAAACAAGCCTCTTAACATATCATTACACATCATTGGCTGCGAAAGTAATTAAACAACAAGAGTAGAAATAAGGGAGAAAGGGCTAAGGGAATACTTTCATAACATAAGCATCAACAAAAGAGTCAAATCTCAATATATATTATGTCCAACAACACCTATACTACATATATAAGAGCGGGGGAAACGACAAGTAACCGAGCTCAATCTCATAGTCAATACATACATAAAAGAAAGATAGTCTTAGAAAATGGCATGAGACCATAAACACCATCCCCAGAATAGAGGACTCACTAAGAAGCTTGAGAGAAATCGTACTAGCTACGTGGAGGAGGATGCTCAAGTGGGGCTCCGGTTCCTACATGGTGACATCATGTAGGCACAGAGTATGAGTTCGTATATTGAATGTACTAAGTATGTATGATGCAATGCAACAAAGACAAACAACATAATCGAAAGGCATAAGCATAGCCAATGAGTAGCATATAACAATATGGCATGCATGGAAGATGCTTGAAGTAAATCATGCTAACATAGAACATATACATATGTGAGGAGTGACCATTAGTGAATATCCAAGGCCTACCACCCCCTTGGAGAGGCGCGTGAGGTACAAAGCCCTTCATGTGGTTAATGAGGTACAAACCTCCCAACATGGTTGATGAGGTACAAACCCCCCAACATGGTTATCAAGGTACAAACCTCTCGACATGGTTGCACGAGCTTGCCACCTCTCGAGCGAGGCGATCGAGGTACAAACCCCTCAACAAGGTTACTCGGGCCTACAACCTCTCGAGTGAGGACTGGTCAATTCCCCACACTATAGAAATAATATCATATACACACATTTCTTTCATCATCATATAGTCATTCAACTCATAAGACATGCATTGGGCCTTTAATTCCTCAAGAAATCATAACTGGACATTTTATCAAACACTTGGTGGGTGTATAATACTAGTGCAAAATCATGCAATTTAAGAGCGGAATCATGCTAGAAATTCAACGAAAACATTCAATAGATACTTGGTAACACTCTCAAACAATATACATCAAACCCCTTCATCAAATCTTACAATAGATCTTAGATTCATAGTTCAATCCATGCTAAAACAATCACAATTACATGGACCCCAACATAGTGTGCTATGAAATCCATAATAAGTAAGACTCATGAGTAAAACAACTTTAAATAATGTAATTTTATGTAAAAGGGAAGCTTGGGCATCATGGATGAAAGAAACCCATGAAATAAGCCCACATACATTAGCTTTGGAGAAAACTTGGTGAAGATTGGAGATGGCAACTTGAAGCTTGAATGAGAATGTTAAGATACGGATGAGTTTTGAGACTTGAATTTAGGGTGAAATATTTTTCTAAGTATTTGAATGAGTATTGGGGAATGTCTTGTGTGATATAAGGGCGAAATATAGCTAAGTATAGGTATTTTCACACATAGGAACACTTAGGCTCAAGACCAAAAAGTCTTGGACCGAACTTGAAAAATAATGTACAAAATACACTGTAGCGCGCCCTTGGCTTGTTGCGCTAGGGGCGTCGAAACCTCTCTGGAAATCGCATTTTGCGATTTCAAAATTTTGATACGGTTGCTCTTAAATCGCGGTTAGATCCATCCCTCACTCAATTTGACCCTCTGATAAAGAATATGAAGTCGAATTTTCCATATCACGCACAAATTTTGAGATATTTGGAAATTATGATTTCAGACACTTTCGAGGCACATTTTCGAGTACTTTTTTGGGTCGTTTCAGGAATTTAATAGTTCAGGTCCTATAATCAATGGAGGCATAGCAGGTACGAAGCTAATCAATGCCAAGAATAACATCAAACTCAATCTTCTCCAATTCTATCAAGTCAGCCTAGGTATCCCTAAGACAAACGGATACTAGATAATCTCTATAGGCCCTTTCAGCTAGGATAGACTCACCAACAATAGTGCAAACAATAATGGGTTCAAGCAACCACTTAGGAAGAATCTAAAATCTACTAGCCACATAAGGAGTTACCAAAGATAGAGTGCCATTCGGATCAAGTAATGCATAACAATCAAAGGTTAAGAGTCAAAGCATATCGGTGACGACATTTGGTGGAACTTCCTGATCCTGTCAATTGGCCATCATATATAGTTGGTCCATTCTCCCATCTGCATTAATAGTAGCATCTCTCTGATTACCCCATGCTAGTGGTATAGTAGTAGAAGATTGTGCCTTACAGCCCCACGTCAGACATTTATTCTGAAAGTGACCCATCTGGCCACACTTGTAGCAACCATTCATTCCCTCTATAAACTCTCCCAAATGCATCGTGCCACATTTTTTGCAAGGTGGATTCCCATTTGAACCAAAGGTCACACTAGACTGAGACTGAGAACCTTGTGTTATGAAGTTTTGCTAACCTTGGAACTTCTAATCATACCTATTATGTTGGGCTGGTGCATTCGCTGAGGATGGTGCATAACTAGAAAATCTTTTTTTAAAGTCTGACTTATCTCCCTTACTCTACTTATGTTGGCTAGGCTCAGGCCCAGCTGACTTAGCCTTCTTACTGAAATGCTCCTCCTTATCCTTCTTCTTATCCTTCTTAAGTAGTTGTGCATAGACCATAAGACTATAGATGTCCATGCCAGAAATCAACAATGTCGCTTTGCACTTTTTCTTTACATGCTTGCCCATGTTAGATATGAACTTCCTCATTATTGCCCTCATGTCCTAGACCATCTCTAGAGCATACCTGGATAAATGAATGAGCTTGAGGTTGTACTCTTTGATCGTCAACCCTTCCTGCTTCAAGTTCACGAACTCTTCAATCTTCTTCCCTCAACTCCTAGGGAAAGAAATGATCAATAAAGATATTCTCAAATTCACTCCACTCGGCAGACTCTGCATCCTTACCTCGAGCCTCTTCCCACTGCGTGTACCAAACATTTGCCATACCCTTAAGTTGATAGGAGACAAGTTCAACTTTCTCAATCCGAGTCGTATGTATAGTTCATCCTATGAATGGAGTTTTGGGGGTCTTCCTCAACCTTTAACCCTGTGAAGACTGGTGGGTTCATTTTCAAGAAATCCCTAAGTCTAGTTGTAGCAGTGGGCTCTTAAGAACTTAAATTAGGAGCCTGTGAACCTCGATTTCCAGTTTGGAGGCCACTAGCTGGGTAGGCATAGTAATGGCTCCCCTGAATTCTACCTTTGAAGTGGGGGATGGCTGAGAAGTAGGTGTCTATGGAGTCCCAGTAGCTCTGGCAGGTCAATCTCGTTCTCTTGTCCCTGTCTAAGTAGGAACTTCTGGTGGGCGATTCTCAGTGTTGGAGGCTGAGGCATCTTTTTTGGGTGGTGGTACGTTTAGAAGTCATGATCTGTAAGTACGTAATGCACGAGTCAGATAGATACTTTGATAGAGTTAAACGCCATCCCACAAACTCAAAATACAAAACAAGTGTAACCATTTCTAATGTCCCATAGCCTCCTACTTATAAAGTGTGTTGTGCAACACACTCATAAACAAGACTCTACTAGACACGGCTTCATAGACACCCTAGGACTCTTAAACTATCTGCTCTAATACCAAGTTTGTCATGCCCAGGGAGGGTACCCTTGGCATAGCTGGCATCAGAGACTATTGCTAGTCCCCAAGCGACCATATTGCCTTATCATATTCATTCAATCACAATCTAACATGTAGTGGAAGACTTAAGAAAGATAATAAGGTGGAAATCTTATTTAGAGGCAGTCAAAGCAAATCAATAAGATAGTGTGGAATAAATTAGCCTAAAACAATATCCAAATCAAACTAATTACCCTCTAGTCTCTGAATCCACTATCAAACTATCTAATGGTGCCAATGACATATTCATGGCTACTATAAATCAAATAAAAAAAATCTTAACTCTAATAGCTAGATGATAGAAGTGTGAAAATCCTCCAAAAGGAAGGAGGTCTCACCAATTAGCTGGATGCGAATCTGATCCTCAACGAAACACCTGTTGATGATCTTTAATACCTGTCTCTGCATCATAAAATAATACAGGTCCAAATAGAAGTAAGTACGTGGAATATACGAGCATGTAACATAGTGGAATGAAATAGATATAAGGTAGAATATAATCATCTAAAAATACCCAGTCAGAACAACATAAGTCTAAAGAAAGAATAAAGAATATATAATGACCAATCACAGACAATTCAATCCAATCCAATTAGAATACTATCAAGACCTATTTGAGAGTTTCTCTAATTGACAACATTACTTGTGAACCAATTATGATACAACAAAGCGGTATCGTTGTCCACTAGTCCAATACCTTGCCTGGATAAGGGACACTTACAATCAATCAATCTAACTCTCTTAAAGGATTTCAGAGTATGACCCTTATCCAATTAATCCTATGATGGTGACATAGTTATTGAGTTCAAGTTGGACTTACTTTTACCTAATTTGGTGCTTAATACTCCTCCCAAGACTCAATGCTCATAAAATAATCAATTCAACCAACAAGTCTAATAAGGACTCTACTCAATCCATCATAATCAAGCCTTTCGACATATCAGCCATCCAATAAGTTTGCAATCACATCTTTCAAGAGGAGTTTAGACAATTGTTAAGAGGACTATCAATTTAGACAAATTATTTGAGTTCAATTATGAAAACTCTCGGGACCATCATGTTCTATCAACATCATCATCATGCTCAATCACAATCACAATCATACTGTTAAGCCTCTAGAGTCAACACCTAGGTTCATTCATGCAAATTTTTTATTAAATAACATCTAAGGTTTATGAAATAATTTATGTAAAAATATTTATTCAGTAAATCAAATTCATGATGATCATCAAGTATGTAATACATAAAATATATAGTTTACAAGAAGATCTTCAAAGAAACATGGAAGAAGATTCAATACTTTCACAGTCATTCTATTACCATCAATGAGAGCACATGGAAGGAAAATTTCATACTTTAGTTTAGCCTGAAGTACCTTGGAAGAAGACAAACAATCAAATTGGCAAGATTCTAGCTTAAAATCCTTGAACCCTAGCCCTTTCTCTCTCCTTAGCCCTAGTTTCTTTTGTTGGAATGCGTAAAAGACTTAGGAATAGGTGTAAAAATCTCTTTTAAGACAAAATGACCTATATTAGTCATGCTTTAAGTTTAGGAAAGGTAGGAAAAAGTTTGGAATGCTTTTCATAAAAATTGAAAATTTTGAACTGTGGTGAAACTGGTCCACGTCGCAGACCTAGTCCCTCCAAGTTCATTTTTTTTAATAAAAATTTTCTGATAGAATTTCTAACCCCATAGAAAATAATAGGACCAAAATTAAGTGCAAGTCTGCAACAGATCTGCGAGGCAGATGTGTCACGCACCTTTCTAAAAATCACATATTTGCCTTAAAAAATTATCTTTTGCTCTAGTTGGTCTGGAATTCAATCGAAATGATTTTCCTACTCAATTTTCTATGTTGATCGCAATTTCAACCTCCGACTTGCCAAAAAGATTTGGGATTATGCATTATGTTTGGGAAATATCTCATCATGGGATATTTTGATAATTTTACTAGGTGTAACTAGTGTACTCTATGTTACAATCGTGCTTCGCAAGAACAATATATGCTGCAAGATCGACAAAGCTAGTAGTTTAGGTATCTACCAGTTGTCTATTGTGATTTTTCCCATTAGATCATTCATTTTTTTTTCTTAACAAAAGAACATGGAAGAAGAATCATCAAATTGATGTATGCTTATACACAAAAAAAGAGAAAGTGAATACTAACGGGCAGCAAGTTGTGTGCATAGATCATCAGCCATTTTTAGGCTCCTGTTATAATGAAAATTAGATATTATAATAATCTACAAATAACTTTATGACTACAACAATGGAAAGTAGCAATAGCTAAAGCTCATACCTAAATACTAGTAAAAATCTCAAAAGAAAATGGACTTCCTAAGAAAGAAAAGTTTAATATAAAGTTTCTAGAATAAATGAACTGATGTAGAACACCATATGGGACAAAAAAAGTATGATCAATTCATCAATTCATACACACAACATTTTCAAAATCCTTTCAATAGAAAAATAAATAATAAAACCTCAAATACCTCCTCAATTGATGCCCTCGAATTCAATACTCCAAATTTTATCTATCACATGATAACAATTAACATTCCTAATAAGCAAAGAAATTTAGGCACAAAACATGAATAAAAAAGAAAGAAACTAAAGTAAGAATTTTTCTTTACATTTAAAGAAGAAAGACAAACATTAATGAAATAGAGGTATGAAGCTTGTAATGCACAAATCGAAATCTAGTTAATTATCTGTATAGTGCAGTCTCTGCCAAAATCTGTTATTTTGCTGGAGAATTTTGTCTCTGCTTATAGAGAACACAATCTCTGCTCACCAGAATACACAATCTTAACAATTTGAGTGGTCAGTGAAATTTGGGGATTTAGTGTTTAGGATGTTTTGGCTCTAGAAAGAATGAAACTATTGATAGAGATAATATATTGTGATGATGCCTTTAGTCCTACTGAGAGTAATATAATTTAGGGACAAAGTATTTGTATCCTTGGTTATTTTAAAAATAAAAATAAAAATTAGGAACTAGAAAATAATCTCATCCCTGTAAGTATATTATTAGGGGCTATATTTTATGCTTGTCCCTAAATTTTGGTCCCTATTAAGTCTTTTTTTTGTAGTATTGGTTTTTGCTACTCTTTTAATCAAAAATAAATTTAAATATATACTTGTTTCAGGCAAAGTTGTAATTAGTAAGAATGTAATGTATGTAGGAAAAGGATACCATACTGAGGTCCTTTTCAATCTGAATGTAATGGTTGTTGATAGTAATAAAGTTCATACTTCTTCTTACTTACTTGAGTAAAATAATCTAGACATTCTCTTTTAGGACATGTCAATTATAAAATCTTATGCAAAATAAGCAATTTGAATCTATTGCCTAAATTTAACAAATAGTCGAAACATCAAATATTTGTTAAATCTAAATATGTGAAACACTCTTATGAGTTAGTTGAAAGGGATTCAAATACTTTGGACTTAATTCACATAGATATTTGTGACATAAAGTCAATACCATCTCGCAGTGTAAAGATGTATTTCCTAGCTTTTATTGATAATTATCTGCGATACTACTATGTTTATTTACTTAATAGTAAAGATGAGGCAATCAAAGCATTCAAACAATATAAAAGTGAAGTTGAAACACAACTTAACAAAAAGATCAAAATGATAAGGAGTGATAGGGCAACGAATACGATTCTCCTTTTGAAGAAATATGTTTAGAACATAGCATTATTCATTAAACGATAGCTCCTGACTTGCCACAATTAAATGAAAATGTGGAATAAAATAGAACATTTAAAAAGATAATGAATACCATGTTGATAAGTTCTGGTTTACCCCAGAAATTTGTGGGGAAAAGCTATCCTTACGGCTAGTCGAATGCTTAGTCGAGTTTTCCATAGTAAAATACAATTTATTCCATATGAAAAATGGAAAGGAAGAAAACCTAGTCTTGAATACTTGAAAGTATGGGATTGTTTGGCTAAGGTCCAAGTTCCTAAATCTAAATGGACAAAAATAAGAAGAAAGACAGTTGATTGTGTATTCATAGGATATGCTACAAATAGTAAAATATATCAATTTTTTATTCATAGATCAAAAAAGCATAACATTTATATTAATATGGTAATTGAATCAGATAATGCTGAATTCTTTGAAACCATATACTTTTATAAAAGAGTATTTACATTGTCTAGTGAAGGAACTAAATGACATCCACAAGAAACAAAGGAAAATGGCCATAACAAAGAAAATTCAAGACATAGGAAACGTCAAAGGGTCTCTACTTCCTTTGAATAAAATTTTGTAATATTTTTATTAAAAAATGAGCCTTGAACCTTCAGAGAAGCTATGACTTCTTCAGAAGCACAATATTAAAAACATGCAGTCAATAGTGAGATAGAATCCATAATAGATAATCATACATGAGAACAGGTTGATCTTCCTCCTGGAAAAAAGACCCTTAGGGTCCAAATGAATTTTCAAAAGAAAATGAAAGCTGATGGCACTATTGATAAATATAAAGCAAGGCTTGTTGTTAAAAGATTTAGACAACTTCAAGGTCTTGACTACTTTGATATGTACTCACCGGTGATTAGATTTATATCAATTTGAATATTAATAGCATTAGCCGCAGTGTATGGTGTAAAAATTCATCAAGTGAATGTCAAAACAATCTTATATAATGGAGATTTGGAAGAAGAAATCTGTATGGAACAACTAAAAGGGTTCAAAGTTCTTGAAAATAAAAAGAAGGTATACAGACTTATTAATTCTTTGTATGGACTAAAACAAGCACCCATGATGCAAAATTTGACTATACAATATTGTCAAATGATTTCAAAATTAATGAGTGTGACAAATGAGTTTACGTTAAAAACACTTCAAATAAAGTTTTTATTGTTTCTTATGTGTAGATGATGTGTTAATAATGAGTAGCAACATTGTTAACATAAATGTTGCTAAGCATATTCTTGCTAGTAAGTTTGATATGAAAGACCTAGGAGTTACCAACTTGATATTAGGAATCAAGATTCACAAAACTCCTCAAGGTCTAGCATTGTCTCTATCTCATTATATTCGAACGGTATTAGAACAATTCAAGTACTTAAGCTATAAAAGTGCAAAAACACCAATTGATCTGAACCTTGATCTTGCAAAGAATAAAGGTGAAAGTCAGTCTTAATTAGATTATGCCAGAGTGTTGAGATGTTTGATATACCTCATGAACTGTACGCGGCCAGACATAGTTTGTGCTCTATGCAAATTGAGTCGATACACAAGTAATCCCAACCAAAATCAGTGGTGGAAATAAAAATGAGTTTTGGAGTATTTAGAACACATTAAAAACTTTAATTCGCACACGTATCCAACAATTGTTGAAGGATACGATGATACAAGCTCGATTACTGGATCAACTGAAACTAAGTCCACAAGTGAATGTGTTTTTACCATTAATGGAGGAGCAATATTATAGAAATCATCCAAATAAATATGTATAGCTCGATGGAGGTTGAGTTCATAGCCTTAGATAAGGTCGGTGAAGAAGCTGAATTGCTCCAAAAATTCTTAGAAGATATTCCATTTTGGCCCAAATCAGTGACTCTTGTATGCCTACATTATGATAGTCAAACGACAATAAGAAGTGCTGGGATTGTTATGTATAACAGAAAATCTCATCACATACAATGAAGATACAATACCGTTAGACAACTATTCTCTAGTGGTATTATCACAATCAACTATTTAAGCCAAAGAATAATGTGTCGGATCCACTTATAAAAGGCCTCATTGGTGATGAAGCCGAGAGATCAAAGAGAATGGGACTGTGGTTGAGCACAAATCATCATGGTGGTAACTCTACATAGAAAATTAGAGATCCTAAGATTCTAGGTTCAAGGAGATCAAACAAAGTCATCGATGATGATTAAACATTGTCAAAATTACTATATGGTCAATTCTCACCATGAGACAATGTTCAGTAACAAGAATAAGGTAATAGCGTTTTTTAAAGATTTCTAAGTTTGATATAGGGTATATCAAATAGTATATCTATGGAATAACACATTTAGAAATCACCTATGTAAGTCTGAATTATAAGCCTCTTCAAGGAGAATCCGGCAAGGCCAGTTTTCTACACAATTATGAATCAGGAAGTATTCATGGCTGAAACAAATAAAAAAATGAAGAATATAAAACAGGTAAAAGGTTATTTGTGTGACTTATGTTGTCTAGGTATACAACAAAGCTCGACGGTTCAAAAATATCAAATCTATCGATTGACCAAGTATATCCAATATAGGTTCACTATGAAAAGTTTAAAGGGAAACCTACTTATCCAGGTCCGATTAATCCTTAATTAAGGTTCACACAAGTCATGTATACATTTTAAACAATAGTTATTTGCCCATTCATGTGGCAGATTGTTGGGCTTAAGTAAGGTGTAAATTGGGATGTGAGAATAAGAAACCAAGTAAAGGGAAAACAAAGAGTTATTTCTCCCTTAATAGATGTGGGAATTGGGAGAATAAGGAACCAAGTAAAGAGAAAATGAAGATTTATTTCACTCTCATTAGTAGGATAGATGAAATGTTTTGTTCTTACATTAGGAAACACTTCCTTTAGCTCTTAAAATGTCAAGTGGAGAAGACCCCCTCCCGCCGTCACCATCGTAGCTCGCTTGGCTCGATTTCGGCAAATGATGTGATCGACTGATAAAGTTTTTAGATAACATTTATGTCATGATCCAAGCCTAAGGACTAGATGTAACATGGCAAATGGGAACCCCAAGGAACCCAAACAAGCCTATTAGTATATCAATTACACATCCTTGGTCTCGGAAGCAAAGTAAATAACAACAAGAGATAAAATAAAAAGAAAAATGGGAATAAGGGAAGTCATTGATAACCATAAAGCATAAAATAGTCAAGCTCAAACATAAGTATATCATAATATTCCAACATCACCTCTAACATGGAATGAAGCTAGGGCCAAGACACTCTCCGGGCTCTCCCTCATAATAACAAGTTTTCAACATGAAG
>JAPFFP010043878.1:0-12864 GCA_026153255.1 Solanum medicagineum
CTATATTATAAGGAAATGATGATGAAATGAATGTATGTATATGGTATTCTCTATATAGTATTGTAAGTTGACCAAGCCTAGATCGGGGGATTGCAAGCCCGGGTAACTTTATTAAGGGGTTGGTACCTCATTAACCACATCGAGAGGTTTGTACCTTGGTCCCTAGATCGGGGGTTGGTAAGTCCAGGTAACCTTATTGAGGGGTTGGTACCTCATTAACCACATTGAGTGATTTGTACCTTGGTCCGTAGCTCGGGAGGTGGTAGGCCCGGGTAACCATATAGAGGGGTTGGTACCTCATTAACCATTTTGAGGGGTTTGTACCTTATTCACCTCTCCAAGGAGGTGGTAGGCCTTAGATGCACTAATGATGGTCACTTGCTATACATGTATTAAGTCTTATATTAGCTTGACTTTACTTCAAGCATCATTCACACATGCCATATTGCTATTATGTTGTCTATTGAGTATTGTTATGCATTTTGCTTATGTTACTTACCTACTTTTTTATTGCATCCTACATACTTAGTACATTCAAACATACTAACACATACTCTATGCCTACATGATGTCATCATGTAGGAACCAAAGCACCGCTTGATCATCCTCCTCCTCCGCGTGGCTAGTACGATTGTCTTACAAGCGTGTTGGTGAGTCCAGGGACGTTACTTATGCTCTCTTGCTATGTATTAAGACTATATCTCTCTCGATTGTGTATTGACTATGAGGGTGAGCCGGGTTGCTTTTTCTTGGCCCCTGCTCTTATCTTTTTGTAGTAGAGGTGTCGTTGGACTTCTTTTGTATCTATGATATGAGCCTTGACTCTATTGACTCTTGTTGTTTAGAATATGGAAGTTTCCCCTTAGCCCTGTTACGTTTCTTCTAATGTTTTATTGGTATTGTATCATTTTCGCAACCAAGTATGTGTAATGATATGTTAAGAGGCTTGCATGGGGTCCCTTCGAGTTCCCCATGCATTGTGTCACGTTTAGACCTTCAAGTTTCCCTAGGCTTGGGGTGTGAGAAATTTTATATGAGAGCACCAGGTTGTTAGATCCTCGAAGTCTAACACACCACGTTGATTAGAATCTTATTCATCGTTGTGTTGTGCACCACAACTATGAATAAAAGGCTATGAGACGTTTTAGGAAATGTTTCCCTTCTTCATGTTCTAAGTCGTGCTATAGAGTTGAAGTAAGTTCCCCCCCCCCCAGTGATTGTTCTTTGTTATGCTAGATCATGCCTAACACAAGGGGAGACAAGCTCGCACACCCGAGGAGCAACCGACCAATGGAGAGCTTAGGGATGCTCTCACCTTGCTTGCACAAGTTGTGGCTAATCAAGCCAACCAAGGGGACCAAGCCCCTCATGCTCCTACACCGGCTTCTCAGGTGAGAGACTTAATGAGGATGAATCCCCCAAAATTCTATACGTCAAAGATTGATGAGGGCCCTCAAGAGTTCGTTAATGAGGTCTAAAAGATATTAGCTATCATGGGTGTCAGACAGGAAGTTAAGACGGAGTTGGCAGCCTACCAACTCAAGGGGGTAGCACAAATATGGTACAACCAATGAAAGTAAGAGAAAGGAGTTGGCTATGTGGTGCTTTGGGAAGAGTTCAAAATGGCTTTCCTTAATCGGTTCTTCCCTCTTGAACTTACGAAAACTGAATTAGTAGAGTTTATTAATTCAAAGAAGGATCTATGAGTGTGAGGGAGTATGCCCTCAAATTCAACCAACTTTCAAAGTATGCTCCACACTTAGTTGCCGACTCAAGGGTGAGAATGAATAAATTCGTGATGGGTGTGTCCGACCTAGTAAGTGAAGAATGCCAGTCCGCTATGTTGATTCGGGATGTGGATTTGTCCTGTTTGATGACCTATGTCGAACAAATGGAAGAAGAAAAATTGAGGAAGAGAAGGGGCCATGAGGCTAAGAAGGCCTGTTTTGAGGGTAAGTTTCCAAGCCGAAAGGGTGGCTGGTTTCATCAAGGCCAAGGGTCTTCATATGCTCCCTATAGAAGGTTTGCCAATGACACTCCAAGGGCCCAAGGTACTGGTATTATGGGTCCTATTGACGTGTGTCAAAAGTGTGGTAAGGGTCATGGTGGCCTATGCTTGAGGAATACTGGTGCTTGCTATGGTTATAAGGAAATGGGACATAAGGCAATAGATTGTCCTCAAAATCGCAACAAGGGCAAGGAGGTTCATCCACAAGGTGCTAATGGGGTTCCATTGGGGAGAGGTGGCTGACAAGATGGTGCCCCAAGGCACAATCGGTTCTATGCTTTACATGGGAGGCAAGGGGTTGATGAAATTTCCGACATTTGTCACCGGTATGTTGAAAATCTTTGACTTTGATGTTTATGCATTGATTGATCCGGGTGCCACTCTTTCTTTTGTTACCCCCTTTGTTGCCAAAAAGTTCCATGTTGAGCCAGAATTGTTGCATGAGTCATATCAGGTGTCTACTCCTATTGGTGCATCTATTGTTGCGAGAAAAGTCTATAGAAGTTGTCCCATTTGCATATTTTATAAAATCTTGCCTTGTGATCTTGTGATATGGTTGATTTTGATGTTGTTCTTGGGATGAATTGGTTGCATGCAGTAGAACCCGTAGGGTCAAGTTTCAATTCCCAAATGAAACCGTCCTTATGTGGGAGACTCAAAATGTGGAGGTGAAGGGTAGATTTATCTCTTGCATTAAAGTCCGTAAGTTGATCTCTAAGAGGTGTCTTTACCATCTTTTGAGGGTTAAGGATGTGGAGTCTAATGTCCTTCCCATAGAGTCAATCCTGATTGCAAATGACCTTCCCGATGTTCCTCTCGAAAGGGAAAGAGATTTTGGTATAGACCTCCTCCCCCATACCTTATGGCATCGACAGAGTTAAAGGAGTTGAAGGAACAACTAAAAGATTTGTTGGACAAAGGGTTTTATTAGGCCTAGCCAATCCCCTTAGGGTGCACCGGTGTAGTTTGTAAAGAAGAAAGATGGCTCCCTTAGAATGTGTATTGACTACCGGCAACTCAATAGAGTCACCATCAAGAATAGGTATCCTATTCTAAGAGTTGATCATTTGTTGACCAGTTGCAAGGGGCTAGCCACGTCTCTAAGATTGATCTTCGGTTGGGGTATCATCAAGTGAAGTGAGGGAGTGTGACATTCCCAAGATGGCTTTCTGAGCTAGATATGGGCATTATAAATTTGTGGTTATGTCTTTTGGGTTGACCAATGCACTGGCCATCTTCATGGACCTAATGAATATGGTCTTCATTGATGATATTTTGATCTATTCACATAGTAGTGAGGAACATATGGGCCATTTGAGAATTGTGTTGCAACGATTGAGGGAGGAGAAATTGTATGCTAAGTATGAGAAGTGTGAATTTTTGTTGAAGGAGGTTGCCTTCCTATGTCATGTCGGGGGATGGTATTAAGGTAGCTCCCAAGAAGACTGATGTGATTAGAAATTTTCATAGACCATTGACCCCGTCAGATATTAGGAGTTTCTTGGGCCTAGCGGGTTACTATCGGAGGTTTATGAATGGGTTCTCTTCTATTGCTTCTCCTATGACAAAATTGACACAAAAGAAGGTTAAGTTTGAGTGGACCGATGAATGTGAGAGGAGCTTCCAAACATTGAAAGATAAGCTTGTGTCCGCTCCTATATTGTCACTACCGGATGGGCTTGAGGGATTTTTTGTGTATTATGATGATGACAACATCTGATGTTTACACTCCAATAAGAAAGCATTCGTCGTTAGCAATTCATCTGATCGAAGGTTAGGGTCGAACCTACAGGGAATATAGGGGTTGACTACAAGACTTCACTACTAATCATTTCAAGCATCAATAACTAAAATCTCTGAATAGGGGGAGGGGGTTTGTGATTCAAAAACAAAATAAAAGAAACACTAACTATAATGCGAGGAAACACTCAATTTTGAGGACAACTTGAGAATTGTGTTCCCCATGGTTCGTCGACTCGATTACCCTAGATAACATAACTACAATTGGTGATTTGCATGCAGGACGGTAACTTAGGTTCTTTCAGCCCTCTTGTGAAGATGATGGTCGAATTTCACCATGATGCTTGCGTGTCAACTAACCGTTACCTATTGTCTCAGTCAACCTCCCCTTGGTCAAGCTTGGTTGATTAGAAAGAACACATCAATCGAATTCTGTAATCTATTTCCCTTTTCCTATTCGTCACTACCTTGGTCGAGATTGTGATAGTAGGTGGGGTTTGGTGTTAGCCACCACCAAACAACAATAATAATGAAGGGAAACAATCAATACATGCAAAACCCCAATCATACAAATGCAATAAACCTAGGTTGCACCTGATAGGACTGTTTGGAAGCTCAATTCTGATGGAAATTTCTCCATTTCATCTGCTTGGGACATTATTAGGGTCCACGGACCCCAAAACTAATTTAATTAAGTATACTTGGCAAAAGGGGGTTCCTTTCAGGTTTTCCTTTTTGCTATGGAGGGCACTTACTTTTGGGGCTGATCCACATGAATGTTATTGTTGTTATAGCCCTAGAATGGATACCATAAACCATATTTTTATGAACGGGCAATTTGCTACTACTGTATGGAAGTTTTTTGCTAGTTCCTGTGGTATAGAATGCTCTAACCTCCCTCTGCCTCACTACAATATGAGATGGTGGAATATGAATCACAAGAATGCTAGTCACGGAACACTTTTACATGTTGTACCTGTTTTGGTGTGCTGGAACTTATGAAAAAATAGGTGTGGTAGCAAGTATGGTTCCAAGCAATCAAATCTAGCAAGAGTGAAGTGCCTGGTAATCAGAGATGTGAATATGTTGCTTAGCTCATTGTTTCCTGAAATATTGTGGCCTACTAAATGGATAGATCTGGTATCATTATCAAAAAAATGCATTTATGACATAAATATTCTTCCTATACATTGGTGTAGACCTCCTAGACAATGGGTTAAAGTGAACATAGATGGAAGTTCATTAAATAATCCTGGCAGTATAAGGGGTGGTGGTATAATCAGGAATGAGAAAGGGGAATTCATGTGTGCTTATGTTGTTCCATTGGGGGAAGGTTCAAATAACCATGCAGAAATGGTGGCTGCAGTTTTTACTATAGCCTGGTGCACTCATTTGGGCTATGATAGAGTTATCTTGGATGTTGATTCTGAGTTATTGTACAAATGGATCACACTTCAAGCAGCACCACCATGGCAGATTGCACAAGGTCTTACCAGATTGCAGGTTCACATTTCTCAGCTTCAGTAATTCAAGTGTAAGCACACTTACAAGGAAGCAAAATCTGTAGCAGATGTTATGGCTAAATTCAACCATAATCTCACTTCTCCACAGACTTATTTTGAAGTTCAGCACATACCTCAGGAGGCCAGAGCATATTTTCAGCTTGACAAGATGAACATGGTCTCTTTCCAAAGGAAGAAATTGAAGAAGCTCAGGGAACCACCTTAGTTTGTTTGCTAACTTTGGATCTGCTCAAGATGTCTCTTGATTCTTGTGATTTTATGTTTTCTCGTAAGATTTTGTACGTCTCTGGTTTTGTTAGCTTTTTGGTTTGTTTTTCTCTTCTCTTATTTTGTAAGGGGAGAGTCTCCCTTATTTAATCGCTTTCTTAGATATATTGTATTGGGAGGAGTCTTCTTAATAGGATATTTTCTTAGTTTGCTCCTTCTAGAAATAGGGATGAATTATCCGACCATAGCAGGATGGATAATTTATGAACCACCATAGGATCGAGGTATGGTTTATGCCCTCCTCTTTGTAATTTCCTTTTGAATAAGCCTTGGGGGTGTGCGGCTCAACCCCTGACCGTCCAAAAGATTTGGGACCCTTTGGCATAGGTCTGTTCCCTGTAAGAAAAAAACCTAGGTTATTTCAAGTCAAACTACCCTTGGTTCCCACAATACCAAGTTGTGGGTGCTTAGCTACTCATGGCTAAGGCAAAACAAGAAAAAATACAAATAATAGACATAGTTGAGAGTTTTACCAACACAATGAAAAGTGAAGACACCACAAGTTGCAAACCCACAAGCTTGATTGATCACAATGATTACAAGGCAAGATTTGTAACCCCCAAAATGGTTTTTCAAAGAGAGAACAATAAACTACTCTAAAAAACTAAGAAAAGATTCAAAAACTGATTCTAGAATGTCTCCTGGTCGAACTCCTTCTAAAAACCTAACTCAAACTATTTATAGTATTTACAAAAATCCTAGAATTTACACAGAAAAGACAGCTGGCAGCTGATAAGTCTCGCAGTTACGACTCATAAGATGACCTATGATCCGTAGTTGGAGTCTCGTATCAGATTCTTGGCATCTTGTACTAAACTTGTATGACCCATAGGTATTTAGTCGTTACTTGAGCTACTACTTGTATGTTCCTTTCATAGTCTTGTCCTTCAGTTTTTTGGTCCAACATCTTGGCTCCCTGATTCTTGCTACGAGTCCACCTATACGAGTCGTAGTGAGGCTTACGACTCGTATGTTGGCATCGTATAGGTGACCTTCACTTAGTAGGTTTCAGAATTTTTGGTCTCTGATTCTTGCTATGACACCACCCTACGACTCGTAGCTTAGGCTACGACTCGTAAGTGTGCTCGTATGTCCTAAGATTTAGCAAAATCTACAACTTTTCTTCAAAATCATGCCAACCTAACTTTTCAGCAAGATTAAGACAAAAACATCAAAACCATAAAAAGTCGTTTTAAGAATACACAAAATCCCTTATTTTCAGACACCAAATGTGCTGTATTTTGACAGCACATCAACACCCTCAACTTAGAATTTTTGCTTGTCCTCAAGCGACGACTCAATCTACGTAGAAAAAGAGAAATACATAGTGGCCATACTAATGGCATATACAATAGCTCCTTTGATTCAGGTACTCAACTACTATTGTCAAAACAAGATTGCAAAGTTATTAAGCAAACAAAGCATAATGAGAGACTTGGCAATCCATCTATGACAAGCTAAGGAGCATCAACCGTTCACGATCGCTGGTATATTCATATGCTGCTCAAGTAGTGCAAATGCCCTCACTGAAAAAAAGTCCCTCAAAATCATTTAGAATTCAGGGACTGAGGAAGCTTTCTCACTCTCACAATTGAAATTCAGTGCATACTGACTAACACTATAGGGTTGCCTCTATACTCATCTTCTGACTTGGTGATAAAGTGGCGTTGGATAACTTCAGGACTTATAGGCTTGTAACATAGGTTCAGGGTGCTTTGGTATGATATTTTAGGCAAGTAGTGACTAAAAGCTATCCTTGAACCATGTTTACCAACACTTTTTGCTTTCATGATCCAACCCTTTTTAATCAATCCACTCTTATTCTCCTATTTTGAATTTTTCTCGAGTTCTTTCTTTCCCTATTTCAACTGTACCTCGATTTATACTCATTTTTGCTATTTTTTCTCAACTCAAGACACTTTTCTTTGCTTTTTCTTCACTCGGTTCATGCTTTTTCATTTCTTTCAAGATTTCCCAATTAATCACCTTATTATTATTACTTTACCACCATAAGGGCCACGCTCAACTTAGACTTTTAGCCTCAGGTGAAGTACACAATATCTATGTCTCAAACCAGGTCCAATAATTGCAGCCACCCTCAAGGATAGACTAGGGCCAATATCAAGGTATTTCATCAAAAAGGGTTAAGCTAGCAAGGTATGAAGAAAGAATGAGTACACGAGGAGCTCAAAATTTTGGATCGGATCAAGGGATTCACTCACTCATTTGGTGGGTCATTTAGGCCAAAAGTGATTTCACTGAAATAACAAAGGCCTAACATCCTTTCCATATCCACCATATAACCAAACCAATTTTAGAGTAACAAGGCAAGTTCTAGGTCCATATAGGATGCATGAATGCAGCAAAATAAGCTCACAACACACATGATAATTGCATCCACAATCAAGTATAGACTCACATGTCATGTTTTCAGTCTCAGCTTACCTTCAAAATATCAGAACAAACATTGCCAGATACACAAAAATGTATGAATGAATCAATAATCACAACCTAAAAAATTTTGAGGATACCCAATTTTTCATCAAAACATTAAAAACACATCTAAAAATTATCTATATGCCAATAGATAACACTACTATGAATTTACCCATTATCTACAGTACCAAAACATGCCGGTTCAATAGAAAAGTAAACATCCATAAGGAAAAAGAAGCACGACAAGAAAAACTTGGGATCAAAAATAGGGGAAGTTATAGACTTGAGACTACTCAGACTTCACCTTAATCCATAACTTCGCATACCCCACCAAAATAGGATACTTTTTCCTCAAAGTAAAGACAAGAATGAAAACAAAACACGATAATATAGAAATATATATATACATCCATTAAAAACCAATAATTAAAAACAAAAAATTAACATCCAAAGTATAAGTTAAAATAACATCCAACATAAGAATATCTAAACACAACCAAAAACCAACATAATAAAAAGATTGTCTGAAAAGAGAACAAAGTATCCAATATGACAAAATGAGAACTGGGTCAAAAAAAGTCAAACATCATGGTGCTCAAGCACCAGTCTTGGGCTAATCTGCGGGTCCTGGGGTTGTATCTCCTCCTCGACTACTTGGGGTGTAGCTACTCCTGAGGTACCCTCTCCATGTGGGGTGTGCTCCACTTTATCTCTCTAAATGGCCACCAACAACAGTGACTCCTGCACCACCTCCTTGGGTATGGCCTCCTCCTCTTGTCTTGGCTTCTTAGGTTGGCTTTGGGTCATCTTGCTCAAGGGGCCTCTTCCCATGGGTGTGCGGATGGTTGGTGAGCCAATCAAATGCCTCATCACCTACGGTGCTACCTCTAGGGTTGGAACAGGGGCTGCCAACAACTGTAATAAGTTGGCCTTGAACTTGCCCAACTCCTCAGTAACTACACTCGCGTTGGCAAGCCTAGCTCCCTCAAGCCTCTTGTGGACTCTAGTCTCAAATGCATCAACCCGGGCATCCACCGCTCGGACCCCTCATCAAATAAATCTCAAGAAAATGCCCGCATCCTCTCCTCGGAGTCCCGAAAAGTTTGATCAATCAATGGCCGGACCCATGCTGACAACTCACATAGCCTGCCCTCTGCTACAGCCACCCTCTCCATGTGGGGTGTGCTCTGCTTTATCTCTCTAAATGGCCGCCAACAACAGCAACTCCTGCACCACCTCCTTGGGTATGGCCTCCTCCTCTTGTCTTGGCTTCTTCGAGGTCGGCTCTGCGTCATCTTGCTCAAGGGGCCTCTTCCTACGGGCGTGCGGATGGTTGGTGAGCCAATCAAATGCCTCATCACCTACGATGTTACCTCTAAGGCTGGAACAGGGCTGCCAACCACTGTAATAAGTCGGCCTTGAACTTGGCCAACTCCTCAGTAACTGTGCTCGCATCGGCAGGCCTAGCTCCCTCAAGCCTCTTGTGGACTCTAGTCTCAAACGCATCAACCCGGGCATCCACCGCTTCGACTCTCTCATCAACTAAATCTCAGGAAAATGTCCTCATCCTCTCCTCGGAGTCCTGAACAGTTTGATAAATCAATGGCAGGACCCGTGCTGACAACTCACGTAGCCTGGCCTCTGCTACAACCACCCTTCATAATAAAGCCTGAAATGCAACAACAGAGAAAAGAGGGTCAACTTGTAAAGTAGATACTGCTGGTGCTAGAGAACAGGAGGATGGAGTAGACTCAATCTCAACCACTGGTGTAGGCTCTATAGTAGCCGGAGTAGTGTTGGTAGTAGCTGCAGGTGAACCTAGAATTTGAGGCTCTACCGGAAATGACTCTGGGAAAACTTGAGGAGCTGCTTGTGGTAAGGCCACCGAATTCTCATCAGCCTTTATCAGGCTGGGAATGAATAGTGCGTGTGGCCTCTATATGAGGGTCCCGGTAAGGGTCGATAGGAACATCTGCTGCACTGCATGGTCGATGGATCAGAATTGGAAATAGCAGTGAGGTGTTCGTTCGAGCTGCAGCCTCGTGAATCTGCTCCGAAATGATCTGGGCCTAATCTATAACATAACCAGCTAGAGCGTTAGCCAATAATACGACTCTCTCGAGGGTGATCATATTATCCTTGAATGTTGGCCTAATACACCAACGAATAATGGACCACCAAAACTTAGTCCAAAAGGAAAGGTGGGCTTTAACTATAGGATATGCGTGGTTTGTGAACCACGTCGCCCGACCCGTGCCTCGTAGATTTTGTTGGCTATCCACCGTAGCAGCTCTGTATTGGCCCCAATGACCTTCACAGTCACCATTCTCCTCCTTTTATCAATACGGCTCTCTTACTCTGCTGTAGACTGAGGAACTCTATAGTGGGCCCAAACTACACTCGTCGGATCGTCTCCTCTGAGATATCAACTTTCAATCCCGGGATTGTCACCACCCGTAGCCTCGGCTGCTTAATTGACTTCTTATTCTTCGGCAACCCCCGACGGAGTGTTGCAAGATACGCTGTATAGAACTCACGAACTACGTAAAGGGCAGATTTACTCAGCTGCTGTGTGGTCCATCGTACTGTATACTCATCCAACCAAGAATCTAATCCGGGTACTCTATCTAAGCCTGAGGCAATCAATCTGGACTCCTCATGAAATTAGCGGACCGGTTTGCCTTGCCCCTTAGGCTGCAACCCCTGGTCATATATTTCTTTCATGCTCGCAACACACTATCTAGTATCGGTTCGGGCTGAGATTGGGCTTCCTTTTGCTGAGTCTATGAGGTGCTCTCGGACTCTGACTTGGAGTCGGAATGTGTGGGAGTCATCTGTGGCTAGCTACTCCCCGAATCATTTCTCTCAACCTCTTGTACCTCCTCTTCAGACTGGGAGGCACTACTCACTTTCATAGGATCCCAAGCTGCACGGGCCTAAGTCTGAGGCACATTTGCCAAGGGGTCTATCCGGACCCTGTGCACCTCCACTGAGCCCTCGGATCTCTTGGTCTCGGAAGACTTATCTACCAATTTCCTTTGAAAGGTTTGGATTGCTCTTCTGTCCTTTGGAGGCATGGTACCTTCAAACCAACCAACAACCCATGTGAGTATTAAGATGTTTTAGCTAACTAAACACTCAACAAAGAACAATGAATAAAAACAAACCAAAATCAGAAGAATTACTGATGCCACTGGAGGTTTGCAGACACGAGTGCAGTTACGACTCGTAGGGTGACCTACAAGTCGTATACTAGCATCATAGAACTAATATGCCTTCAAAAATGCTTTCCCACATAGTTACGACTTGTAGGGTGACCTACGAGTCGTAGTCTTAGTCTCGTATCAAATTCCAGAAACATTTTCAAGAACTTAGAAAAGCTTACGAGACCCTAACTACGAGTCATAACATGAACTACGAGTCGTATGTGGGTCTCGTATGAGAAACATGAAGGAACCACAAATGACTGATGCTTGCTACGAGGGGCCACTATGACTTGTATAGGGACTTGCAAGTCATAGGAGTGCCTCGTAGCTGACTGCAGAAGGCATCTGTAGTGCCTAACATTTTCCCACGCAACGCAAGAAATCAAACACATAATTCAACATACTTGGCACCCAATAACAATATCAAATACTTGGCATATAATCAATTCCATACTGACATCAAAAATTCAAAATGACTATCATCCCTAGGAGACAAGACCAGCTCCACACTACGTCACACACACCAACTACAATATACTTCCCAACTCACATTTAACAACTATAAAACATTCCAAACAAATCAATTCAAACAAATCCCACAAGTTTTAGCATAAGCATTAAACCTACACCTCCTAAATTCGGATTCCGACAACAATTTAGATCATGAGTGGGCAACAATAATACAATACATCCCATGAATTATAACTTTCACATTCACCATCACACATTCAAGATTTCAACATGATTCGATTCACAACTCAACTCTTCAAAGCCTAAAAACCCTAGTTTATAAGTCTAGTTCAATAATAACTATATGGTATGATTTAACATGATCACACCAAGTACACACTCATATAGGGAACAAACTCCCCACAAAAGATTGCAACATTTAACCATGGAGCTTACTGATCGATTGGAGAAGTAAACCAAAGCGAAAGAAATTCAAAATCACACTGAAAACCCTAAGAATAATGACCTCACCGGAATCCTTGCTGAAAAATGACATGGGTCGCCAGGATTATTGTCAGAAAAGTGATGTGGGTGATGAAGGGAAGTTTTCCGTCGCCTTTTAGGGTTGGTGAAATGAATTTGGGGGTCAAATTTTATTTTGACCTCCTTTTAAATGAAACAGAGTCCGCCTTGTTGAAATTGCAGATCGGGGCTACGAGACCCCGACTACAAGTCGTAGGTTTTCCTACGACTCGTAGGTCCCGATCTTGTAACAGACCCAACACTTATAAAGATTTAGGAATTATACCTTGGCACTACGAACCCCTCTTACGACTCATAGCAGACTCTAAGAATCGTAAGGTTGTCTCGTAGTGTATGTGCCAACTTCTGATACTCACTGATTCTCTCTATGATGCATGACTACGAGTCATAGTGAGGACGACGACTCGTAGGCCTAATCGTAGAGGCTGCTTCAAGTGCCAATCTTCAGATCTTCAGTTCTTCCATTTTCACCTGCAAACCAAATCTCAAAACACAACAATTCCCAAAATATTACAACTGCACCAATGACTTCTAACATAAAAACAAACTCACAACTTCTACCTAAGAATCTCAACAACCAAAAACACTTAGAATAAACCAACAATTATCAAAATTGCTTGGGTTGCCTCCTAAGAAGCGCCTTGTTTAATGTCGTGGCTCAACTTTGTCATCTTCCTCCATCAACTATCAT
>JAPFFP010043879.1:0-12863 GCA_026153255.1 Solanum medicagineum
CTTCAAACTATAACTACTTAAGCTCATCTATCAATGGTTGTAGAAAGCTATCAATTGAACTTTTTGGGTCACGAGGACCTAGAATAACACAGCTTAAAAATATGAATGGAATTGTCATGCACATTTCATGTGGAAGATTATATGGAGTGAGAAATATGGGACAACAAGAATAAGACGTGGAAGAATTGGAGAATGGTGTGAAACCATCTGCATATAGCCCCAATCTGACATTTCTAGGCTCTCTAGCAAAGTCAGGTATACATTATCAAAGTGGTTATATGTTTCTCTGTCAGATGGATGAGACAACACACTTGGCGACCTTCTATATTGATGGCGCCATCTCATATGTGGGGAAAACCTCATCGATGCATATAACCTCTTCAATCTAGGATTAAGAGGTAAATAATGCATCGTGTTAATTGGAACTATCTTTTCGGCCGGAGTCCTCTTATAACGAGTGTGATTGCAAAACATAAAAATTTTCAAGTCACTATCAGTATTATAGTATAGAATACAACAATTAACACAATAAGCAATTCTATCATCTGACAATCCTTACTTAGAAACCAGTTTCTTTGCCTGATTAAAGTCCTTGGCCATTTTAAAATCAGGATTGACCAACTCACCCAAAAGATCAACCATTGAGTCCATAGCCGCATTAGGAACATTCAATTTAATTTAATGTTCATTAATCTAATGGTAACCGACAAAGCAGAACGTGGACTCGCCTCACATAATGGTCGACTAGCAACTTCTAATTCTTCACAAAAGCATCTTGCTTCTTCATTAGGAGCTTCATTACAAAACTATTTAGGTTTTGTAACACCCGTAAAATTACCGAAATGCTCCTAAAATGTATCGTGCGCATAATACATCTTCCATAGCTCCGATCGCAAATCTGAGACTGGATTTGCGATCAGTGTGGAAAATCAAGTCAGAAAATAGTCTCGACCCGATTTAAGAGCAATTGGATCAAAAAATAAATTTCCTAATATTTTCAAAATAGTAAGGAATCCATGCCCCTGGCGCGACGAGAAGGGGACGAGGACTTACACTTATTTTTTTATTAAATTTTTGACGGGAAATGAAATTCCCAAAAAAAAGCAATAATGTACTGGTATGTGCCCCTGGCACGTCGCGGACTAGTATATTAATTTTCAAACTTTTTATTTTAATTTTCGGAAGGGCATTTGGTCTTTTCTAACCTATTTTTAAGCTCCTAAACGTGTTTTTAAGTATTAATTCATACGAAAGGGTTTTAAAAAAACCCATCTTTTCTTAGGTTTTACGTAAGATTTCCGAAGAGAAGAAAAGCAAAGAGTGGACGGTTTCAAGTTTGGGTGAGAATTCTTGGAGGAAAACTCGATTAGTCACCATTCCAGGTATGTAAAGGCTACCTAGAACATGAAATTGTTCTTCCATGTGCCCCAATGTATATATTAGGTAGGTAGTTGATAGTTGATAGGTTATGGGGTGGGTTTCTTGAAGAATTTCGTGATATTTATCTTTAAATCATATGTATTATTTTAAATTGATGATTATCATACTTTAAATTACTAATTACATGTATTATTGACTGATTTTGTGCTCATTCTATATAATTTTCCCTATTTAAGACAACAATAATGAACTTAGGATGATGTTTAGAGCCTTGAGTGTATATGGATGTTTGATTGTTGTGGTCTGAGTCTTAATGTGAGTACTGCGATGGCTGAAGTAGATGAAGTTGATATTCTTGAGGTTTAAATGAGATTGAGATTGAGTTTGAAAGAAGAATCGATTTCTTGAGTTGATAGAATGATAGATGAGATGAGGTCCCTACCTAATATGGAGGTTAGTTGTATAACTAACCTAACATTGATAGACTTATGAGCATATCGAGTTCTGGAAGGATTATTGCACCAAAATAGGTAAGAGTGAGTCCCATTCGCACTCATAACTACGTGGCTAGCGTAAGTGAGAATTGAACCGTGAATGTAGATGTTTCCTTTGTCCCACAGAGGACTTCACAGACTTCGTTGGGATCCCTGACAGACTCGTCCTTTACCCCAAAAGGTACTGGATAGATGTGGCAATGACATCTCTTCATTGTGCCATCATTGGCTCGTAAGTGGTGGTTCTTGGTTATAGAAACTTCCAGATAGGTTCCTTGTTGATAGTATTTTGAGGTTGATGTGATTATTTGATGTCTTGATGGATAGTGAAGTGATAGAGTCCTGTCGTTTACTTTGAGTTGAGGATGAGTGATTGATGAATTGATGTCATTAGCAATATTGTTTACTTTATAACCTATTTTACATACAACACATTCTATGTACTAACGCCCCTTTGGCGCTGTATCATTTTATGATGCAGATTCTATAGACAAAGGACTTCATCAGGCTAATCTATGAGGTTTACAGATCCCCAGACAGACACTGGTGAGTCCTCCCTTGCTTTCGAAGGACATATTTATCTTTCATCTGTTTAGATTTATTTCATTAGACTATGGTAGCTATGACCTATCATGGTACCTTCTCAGAGGATAGCGATAGAGGCTTCATGGACGTAGGCAGTTGATAGTTGATATCAAGATTGACTATTTTTCCCACTCTTTATTTCTATTGAGTTGCTTATATTCGTACTCTATATGATAGTGATTGTAATCGCCCACTGATAGCCTATTATTCTCTTTATATATTCCGCATATGAGTTGATTGAACGAATGAATGAATATAGTAAGGCCAAGTGGTTTACTTGGGGACTAACAATAGTCTCCGAGTGTCGGTTATGTCTACGGTACCCTACCGAGGCGTAACAAACTTGGTATCAGAGCACGAGTTCAAGTGTCCTAGGGAGTCTATGAAGTCATGTCTAGTAGAGTCCTTATTATTGGTGTAAAGAGCTCCATATCCATAATTTGGAGGCTATAGGACATTTAGGAATTGTTCCCTTTCGTTCAGATTCTAAATCGTGCGATAAAGTCAAGTTCTATAAAAGTTATTTTCTAAATCATGCTTTATATGTTTGCAGACCATGTCTTCTAAAAGCAGCGTGGATTTGGAAGATACCATCAGCACCAAGAAGCTTGAGCCTTTTACTCAGCTTGTCGTGCATAATCGATGGGTAGAAGAGGACAAGGAAAAGGAGATGGAGGAAGCTTGGGATGAGGATTGAAGTAGGTTCCCCGGTCTATAGAGACCTTGGAAGTATATGCCACCACCGGTGACTACATCCATGTCCAATAGTAGGTATAATCTAGGGCCGAAGAGAACTTGACCCTTTAAGATTCAAAACCCTATATCCTGAGGAAGTGTGGCTCGAGGCCGTAAAGGAAAGCCACCATATAAAAGATGTGGAAAACTTTATTTGGGGCGGTGTCGATTGGGCACTAGTGGCTGCTTCAAGTGAGGACAAGAGCATCACTTTAAGAGGTTGTCTGAAGTAGGCTATCCAAGCCCAACCTGCTATATCTACACTATCAGTTAGAGAAAATTAGAGAGATGCTACTCCTAGTGTGAGTGAGGCTATAGACCAGTTATGTGCCACAATAGTTGCCCAGCTCATAGAAACACTCCGCGAGGTTATGAAAGGTATAAGTTAAATCTTTACTTGCTTTTCATGTTATGCATGATAGAAGAGTTTGTGTTTTCGAGGATTTTAAAGTTGCCAACTAAGAGTGAGATTTAAAGTCTTGTAAAACCTTAAGTAGAGTTGTTACCCCTGAGCTAGAATGATAATGACAGAGAGGAGGAGACTGGGTAAGGAGAGTGGTGATTGATTGAGGCTTATAGTTAGAGATATGTATCCATTAGGTAACTAGTGAAGGGATGAGTCAATGGCCATAAGACTGATGAAAGACTCGAAAGTATCCTATGATTGTCATGATGAGATGAGGTGTATATATAAAGAGAGTTAACGTTAGAATGTGCTAGAGCATGCCCAAACTAGGAGGAAGTGTATGCTGATGTGTTGTAGTGTTTATTCTATTGAGGATGGAGTGTGGTTCTTGAAGGGGGGGAAAAAGTGTTTTAATGTGATAGATCTAACTTAGGCTTATGATTGCAAGTGAGAGTTCATGAGACCCATCAAGTTATTAGTTTAGTCAGATAAAGAGATATAACTGAATAGGTGAGTGGTACGGAATTGTGATGTGTTGATTGAATACTCACTATGAGATATTAGTGGATTATATACCCTAAACATTTATCTAGTACTTGTAAGTTAGCATTAAAGAGGTGTGTGATAGATGCACACGTTAGTACTAGACCCTAAGCTTGAATTTTGAGGAGTAGGGTGAAAGAAGAGATAATATCATGAGAGTGATATTCTTAGTTGGGGAGCTTCTCTAAGAGATTGGCCATAGGGTATGAAGATGCTAAATTGTAAGGAAAGTGATGCTATGGGTATGATACAAGTGCCTTTTGGTGAGATTAGTGAAACGAGGATAGCCCAATAGATAGAAGAGACTTGAGATGTGTATGTATGATTGTGTAAACATGTGTAAATCTCTAAGTTATGACTGCTATAGGAATCTGGATGATATCCATGAGTTCAATGTGAAATAAGTTGATGTTGGCATTCTGTGCCATCTCGAGCAACTAGGTTGATTGAGGGTTTATGGATAGATGATGAAGAGTTTTTCATTACAATCTATGTCTTGTACAAATGGGTTCATGAGAGCATAGAAGTTGAGTGTTCGCAGGCAAGAGAAGAGGTTAGATATGCAAGAGGCGTGAAAAGTGGTTAAGTACGCCATGAGAATAGGAAATATAGAGAGATCCCCATAGAGGCAAGGAAGGAGCTAAGAGTGATATTGTTGAAAAGAGTCTGAGTGGCTAGTTTTATATATATATAGCATAACAGAAGAGTTTAAAACATTCTTGTGCATAGTGATTCCCTGACCGTGTGGAGATATGTGCTTATAGCCTAGTACAAGAGTATTGATTCCCAAATTAGAGGGAGAACCTTGAGAGCTAAGGGGGAGATGACGAAGTGGTAGATCAAAGAAGATCTTGAGTTTGATAGAGATGGGCTAATCGAGATGAGATATCAATTTTTTCATATCCTGCGTTCCTTATTCTTCCGTTGAGGTGATACTCTCTTCATATTTGTTATGCGCCTGCCACGCCTTCAGCCTAGTCCCATATACCACTTATTGATTTTTATTCGAGTTGGGAGGGTGAAAAGCGATGAAGTCATTCATTAATTTTGATCATGCCCCATTGATCTGAGTGCTTCCACTCCTATGTTTAATGAGAGGTGACCCTAGTTTCATATTACGTATAGTTTTATGAGCTCAGAATGAGTCTTGATAGATGAGAAAGATTGTAATCTATGAATATTCTTAGATAAGATTTCGAATGAATCATCCTAATGATCTTTCGTTCCAAGCTGTTTGAGTAATCCAGCTTCCCAGCCTTGATAGAAGTGTTGATGATAGTAAAGGAGTGAATGTTGATGAGAGAGAGTGAGTTCTCGATTATGATGTCATCTTATGCATGCACTGACCTTCAGCTTGTTATGCCATTATTGATGGTAGGATGTAGACTATCAAGTTTCAGAGGTATTATCTTGCTTATTTTGAACGGAGAGACAGTAAATAGAGGTTTGCAAAAAGGGGGAAGTAATGAATTCCTCCAGGTTCAAATTGTGATGTTGAGAGCAGTAGACTGAGGATGAGGGTAGATGAGGAGGACTGAGTGTATCCTTATGGTGATATTAGTGTTAAATTTGTGTCATGTTGGGACAGAGATAGGAAGGAGGAGAGAGATAAAACCTTATAATGAACAATAGATTGGTAAGAGAATGTTGGTGTGACTTCGAGTGAGAACTCATTGAATGGTGGAGGTGGAAGTGCTGAGTAGGCTTGAAAATTCTAAGATATAATTGAAGTGGTTAGAGTGATAGGCTTAAAATTTAGGGTTATGGTCATGCGAATACTGATGATAGACTAGTGAAGACTTCGTAATAAGGGTTTGAGTAAGAGTAGTGAGGTAGTGAAGAGGACTAGTGATCTTTTAATGGAAGCCCCTATGGAGGTCTAGAGTTGAGTGTTGAAGATTAGCTTCGTACATATATGATCATCTTGTGAGTAACACCTTGAGGCTTAGAAGTAGGCTTGAATGGAAGAGGAGGAGATGTTTAGATGGAAATGTGAGTAAGAGCTATAAGCTTAAGTTGAGGGAGTAGAGTGCCATGAAAGGGAGTACAATTGAGATGAGGTATTAAGCTTGAGAGTTGTACATAGAGTCTTATGTATCGATGGTCCCATTCTCTATTAGAGTTGATGGCTTCCTTCCTGAGTTAGATGCTAATCGTCGAGGTTCTCAAATGATTCAGATTGACTAAGTTACGACATTACATTCGTGCTTGGTGGTGAAAATGTCTAAAAATAGTATCTCTTCCTTGATCGGAATCGATTTGTCTATTCAGAGTGACTTGTGATTGTTCAGATAGGTTGGCTAAGTATTGAAAGGAGTCTTGATCGTTATTCATGCCTAATGATAAGAATGTTGAAGGAAATTTCCTTACCTTTAACTAAATTGAATGTCTTTACTTGAGTCAATTGCCTATTTTTGAGTCGGAGTAGAGTTGATTGTTGATTGAGATAAAATCAAGAGATCGCTTGATAGATGTGAATGTTGAGATGAGTTTTGAGCCTATTCATGCCGAATGACAATGATGTTGAAGGTAGTGTTCCTATCCTTAACGCTGTTAAAGTTCCTTCCTTGAATTGAGGTACTAATTCAATTCCATTCTGAGTCTAAGATAGAGATGTAGAAAGTGACGGACAATATGATAGTTCAAGAATATGATAGTTCGAGAGTTCCTAAGTGAGGAGTAAGATGAGTTTTGAGTCTATTTGTGCTTTATTCTACCTTTACTTTTCATCCAAGGATGAATAGTCCCAAGGGGGGGATGATATAACACCCGTAAAATTACTGAAACACCCCTAAAATGTATTGTGCGCCTAACACATCTTACAAAGCTCTGATCGGAAATACGACACCGGATTTGCGATTAGCACAGAAAATCGAGAAAGAAGGTGGTCTCGACCCGATTTAAGAGAAATCGAGTCGAAAAATTAAATTTCTAATTTTTCCGAAACAGTGCGAATCCGCGCCCCTGGAGCAATGCGGAGGGGGTGCAGACTTACACTTTTTTTTGGTTAAATTTTCGACAGGAATTAAAACTCCCGTAAAAATAGCAAAAATGTACTAGTCCGCGCCCTTGGCCCGTCGCGGACAAGTGCATCAATTTTCAAATTTTTCTTTTAATTTTGGAAGGGCATTTTGGTCCTTCCTAATCCATTTTAAGCCCCAAATGCATTTTCAAGTATTAATTCATACGAAAGGGCTTCTCTAAGTTTTTACGTAATAGTTCTTGAGACAAGAAAAGATGAGAGTGTAGGGTTTCAAGTTGGAGTGAGAATTCTTGGAGGAAAACTCGATTGGTCTTCATTCCAGATATGTAAAGGCTACCCAGAAAATGGAATTGTTCTTCCATGTACCCAAATGTATAGATGAGGTTGGTAGTTGCTAGTTGGTAGGTTATGCGTTGAGTTTCTTGCAGAATTTTGTGATATTTACCTTTAAATCTTATGTTTTATTTTAAATTGATGATTATCATACTTTAAATTACTAGTTACATGTATTATTGACTGATTTTATGTTCATTCTATATAATTTTCCCTATTTAAGAAAACAATAATGAACTTAGGGTGATGTTTAGAGCCTTGACTGTATATGGATGTTTGATTGTTGTGGTTTGAGTCTTGATGTGAGTATTGTGATGGCTGAAGTAGATGAAGTTGATATCTTAAGGTTTAAATGAGATTGAGATAGAGTTTGAAAGAAGAATCGATTTCTTGAGTTGATAGAATGATAGATGAGATGAGGTCCCTACCTGAGAGGGGGGTTGGTTGTATAATCAGCCTGACATTGATAGACTTATGAGCATATCGAGTTCTGGGAGGAGTATTAGCATCAAAATGGGTAAGAGTGAGTCCCGCACTCATTAACTATGTGGCCAGCGTAGATGAGGATTAGACCGTGAACACAAATGTTTCCTTTGTCCTGCGGAGGACTTGACAGACTTCTTTGGGATCTCTAACAGACTTGTAAGTTTACCCCGACAAGGTACTGGATGGATGTAGCAACAACATCTCTTCGTTGTATTATCACTAGCTCATAAGTGGTGGTTGTCGGTTATAGAAACACCCAGATAGGTTCCTTATTGATAGTACTTTAAGGTTGATGTGATTATTTGATGTGTTGATGGATAGTGAAGTGATAGAGTCCTGTCCTTTACTTTGAGTTGAGGATGAGTAATTGATGAATTGATGTCATTAGCTATATTGTTTACTTTAGCCCGTTTTACATACAATACATTCTATGTACTAATGCACCTTTGGCACTGTATTATTTTATGATGCAGTTTCTATAGACAGAGGACTTCATCAGGCTAATCTATGAGGTTTGCAGATCCCCAGACAGACACTTGGTGAGTTCTCCCTTGCTTTCAGAGGACATATTTATCTTTTATCTATTTAGATTTATTTCCTTAGACTGTGGTAGTGATGACTTGTCGTGGTACCTTCGTAGAGGATAGCTATGGAGGTTTCATAGACGTAGACAATTGATAGTTGATGTCGGGATTGATTATTTTTCCCACTCCTTATTTCTATTGAGTGTCTTGTAATCGTACTCTATGTGATAGTGATTGTGATAGCCCACTGAGAGCCTATTATTCTCTTTCTATCTTCCACATATGAGTTGATTGAACGAATGAATGAATGTGGTGAGGCCAAGTGGTTCGCTTTGGGACTAGCAATAGTATCTGAGTACTGGTTATGTCTAGGGCGTGATAGGTTCTAGCCCCCCCGAACTCTGAAAGCATCATTAATCATTTCATGAACTCAATCATGCTCAAACATGTCATATTGAATATTATCATGTCCAAATCTAATTTGACCTTGTGCTACAACCATATTGTATTCATTCACGAGCATCGAATTATAAAACATACCATTCAATCCATCTATTTCTTCATGATCCATCCATACAAAATATCTACGTTGAAATCCAATACGATACAAATGCACCATAACGTCATCTGGACTAAAACATTTCAGGCATTTACATGAATTGCACCATAACTTCATTTGCACTAAAAAAATTTCAGTCACTAACATGAACTGCAAGGACACCTAGCCAATTGATTTCTCTTAAAATGATGAAGTGTCATTGCTTGGTCAATGAAAATTCTAACACCGTCAAAAAATGTAGATTTCAACCCACCACCATTTTCATAATACATGTCCTACATCCACAAAAAGGTGTTCCATCTACAAAATATTCACAACCTTAATTAATTAGTTCAAGTATGTTCTTAAGTATCCTAATTAAAGTTCAAGTGCTAAGTTATATTTTAAGTTAAAAATGATCCTAAAGTGTAACTTAAGAAATTTCTTAAAGTATCAACAATTTGTAAATACTTAAATATAATCCTAGAGTTAAAGTTTCAAATTACAAGTATAATTAAAGTTGGAGTATTTAAAAGTTAAGGATTTTTACAAACTTTAATTAATTTGTAAGAACTTAATTTAAAAATTCTAAAGTTCAAGTTAATTCTAACAACATAACCAAATCAAAGCAAAAGTGAAAATTAATTTCAACAATTAAACTAAATCAAAGCTAAAGTACCAATTAATTCCAACAACAAACACATTATGATTAAAAACAATTATAAGTGTCAACACCAGATAGACACAAATCGATTTTTCAAGAAAATCAATTTTGTCATCAATAAGATCAACCAGTATTGTCACTTATGCCAAACAAATACATTAAATATATATGTACGTATGTATGTATGTATTTATGTAAGTGTCAACACTAGATGGACACAAATCGATTTTGCAAAAAAATTAATTTTGTCATAAATAGGATCAACTACTATTGTCACTTATGCCAAATAAACACAACATGACAAAAGAAAAAACATTTAAGTGTCAACACTAGATGACACAAATCGATTTTGCAAGAAAATCAATTTTATCATCAAGAGGATCAACTAGTGTTGTCACTTATGCCAAACAAACATAATATAACCCAAAAAAAATAAAAGATAAGTGTCAACACTAGATGGACACAAATCGATTTTGGAAAAAAATTAATTTTGTCATCAATAGGATCAACTAGTGTTATATATATAAGTGCTAACACTAGATGGACACAAATCGATTTTGCAAGAAAACCAAATTTGTCATTAATAGGATCAACTAGTGTTCTCAATTATGCCCAAAAAAACTCATTATCACTATAGCATACTCTAAAAGATTATTCAAACATTTATATATACACAATAATTAAAAATTTTATCGAAATAATGCCTCAACTTTTAATTTTTAGTTATGCTCGGAGATGGAGGGGTAGGTGGTACTTCGATTGGTAGTGCCGGCGAATATTGAAAATCTAAAATTTCAAGTACAATTAAAGCACAAGATATACAAGTACAAAGTTCACAAATGAAATTCAAGTTCTAAAATCATATAAATTCAAGTTCTAATGAAATTAAATCGAAGTTCTACTTACATAAAAAATCCTAAACTTCAAACTTGAGTATCCTAATTAAGGTTCAAATTTTATATTACATTCAACTTCAAAGTCCACAACTTAATATAGTCAAGTTAATTCCAAATTAACTCTAAGTTCAAGTTAAACACTAGTAAAATTCAACTTAGGTACAAATCCTATAGTTCAAGTTATAAGTTATATCTAATCAAAATTCACAACTTGAAGTTCAAGCTAAGTTCTAAAATCCCTTAGATAAGTTCAAAATTAAATCTAAGTTCAACTTAAAAAAAATCCTAAAGTTCAACTTTTATATTACATTCAACTTTAAAGTTCACAACTTAAAATTTAAGTTCCAATTTTAATTTAAGTTCAAGTTAAACACTACTAAAGCCATAATCTTAACAAATCCTACATTATATACAAGTTCAAAGTTTACAAATAAAGTTCAACTTCTAAAATCGTATAAATTCAAGTTCTAATGAAATTAAATCTAAGTTCTACTTAAATATAAAATTCTAAACTACAAACTTAAGAAATTCTAATTAAAGTTCAAGTTTATACTACATTCAACTTGAAAGTTCACAACTTAATATATCTAAGTTAATTCCAAATTATTCGTAAGTTCAAGTTAAACACCAGTAAAGTTCAACTTCGATACAAATCCTACAGTTCAAGTTTTAAATTATATCTAATCAAAATTCACAACTTAAGATTCAAGATAAGTTCTAAAATCCCAAAGTTCAAGTTCAAAATTAAATTTAAGTTAAACTTTAAAAAAATAAAAATCGTAAAGTTCAATATTTATATTACATTCAACTTTAAAGTTCACAACTAAAAATTCAAGTTTCAATTTTAATTAAGTTCAAATTAAACAATACTAAAGCTATAATCTTAACAAATCCTAAATTAAAGTTCAAGTTCTACATTATATACAAGTTCAAAATTCATAAATACAGTTCAACTTCTAAAATCGTATAAATTCAAGTTCAAATGAAATTAAATCTAAGTTCTACTTAAATAAAAATTCCTAAACTCTAAATTTAAGAAATCCTAATTAAAGTTCAAATTTGATATTACATTCAACTACAAAGTTTACATCTTATTAAAATATTCAAGTTCCCTAATTTAAATCAAACTTTAAGTTAAACACTACTAAAGTTCAACTTAAGTACAAACACTATATTCAAGCTTTAAATATATCTAATCAAAATTTACAACATGAAATTCAAACTAAGTTCTAAAATCCCAAAGCTCAAGGTCAAAACTAAATCTAAGTTCCACTTAAAAACTACTTTCTAATCTAACTTTAACAACAATACAATTCTAACTTCAACAATAATTCAATTCAATTCCTAAATTCTAACTTCAACAACAATTTATTCTAACTTCAAAAACAATTCTAACTTTATTCTAACCTCAACAACAATTCAATTCAATTCCAACATTCTAACTTCAACAACAATATTTCTAATTTAATTCTGACTTCTACAACGTAACAACTCAACTCAATTCCAACATTCTAACTTCAACAACAACTCTAACTTCATTCTAACTTTAATTCAATTCCAACATTCTAATTAACTTCTACAACAATTCAATTTCCAACTAAAAGTACCTAATTTATAATCACATTCAAAAAACCCCAAATTCAAACTAAAACCCTAAAATTATTATTTACTCACTACTTCACATAACATATACAAGTTAACTATGCTAATACCATTGTAACTTCATAACAACAGCATTCCAGCACAAAAGTACCCAAGTCATAAACTAATTTCAAAAAATCAAATTTAAAGTTTAGCAATAAAAATTCAAAAAATAATTTAATTCACATATTCACAATACAATACACAAAATAAGTTTTGTAATATCATAACTTCAACAAGAAAAGTGAAATGGGCTAGATAAGAATTTACAAAATCCATAAACTTAAAACAACAAAATAATACCTACAAACACTAAAAATGGAGTAAAAACAAGAAGAAAACTAGCACCTTAGGTTTGGGGGAGGAGGAACCCGCGTTTATTGGTGGCAGCTGCAGCCGGTGACAGAGTTGGGAGGGGGGGGGGGCAACAAGTTTGGGGAAGGGGGGTTAGGGTGTTTTTGAGAGAAAATAAAGCTTGAGAGGGAAAGAAATGACATTGTGTTGGCCAATGGTTTTTTTTATATAGCCTTAGGGGCGACGGACGGGGTCATTTTTTTTATCGCCCTTCATTAAAATATTGTCACGACCCCGCCCCGGGGGCCGTGACTCATGCCGATTAGGCACTTGTGCTAAACTTAAATTACAAGGACCCTTA
>JAPFFP010043880.1:0-12863 GCA_026153255.1 Solanum medicagineum
GTGGATTTTTGTAGTCTACAAAAATCCACTACTAATCATTTCAAGCATAAATAACTAAAATCTCTAAAGGGGGGGGGGGTTGTGATTCAAAAACAAAGTAAAATAAATATTAAACTATGATGTGAGGAAACACTCAATTTTGGGGATAACTTTGGAATCATGTTCACTATGGTTCATCGACTTGATCTTGTATCACTGCGCTGACTAAGCGTTATCGACTTTCACCAGCTAGCCTTTGTACGCACTAGGAGTTTCCTCATCCCTAATAAAAATTCGCCCAGAAGAACCTAAAAACTAAGCTACTTGGGTCTCCCTTATCACTACTTCAAAATCTTTTCAAAGCCTTAATCAAAGTAAGATGATTCTCCGACAAGTAAGGAAGGAAAGAGTAAAGACGCTATGCCCCTCTGTTAGAGAACTAGCTATCTCCCCCTACTTTAACTTCACTCGACATTCCTAGTTCTATTCTTCGATCTCGAAAGAGTGAAATCTAGCCTTTTGGCTTTCTCCTTTATGGGTCTGAAAGCAACAACTCCTACACCTACCACAACTTTAACAGAACAACTTCTGACTCAAGGGTGAGAATAGGATTCGATTGGAACGGGATCAATCAACATCAAAACCCTCTTCCGATGCAATTAAGCTCGAAAGGCAGCGAAGGAAGTTACGGATTAGGAAAAAAATATAGGGAAATTTGAAAATTTAGGAAGGATCCAAGTGCCCCAGATTCAACTGTTGGAGGAAATAATAAACTAATCTAAAACACCTAAAATATTCTTGAGAGAATATTCAAAGGCAAGTTCTATCCTAAAAAATCTGGAATCTCCTTATAAAACGAACTAAATGTATTTATAGTATTTACAAATAAACCCTAAAAGTAACACAGAAAAGACAGTTGGCAACTGGTACGCCTTGCAGGTACGACTCGTAGGGTGACCTACGAGTCGTAGTCGGGGTCTCGTATCAGGTTCTTGGCATTTTGGACTGAGCTAATACGACCCAGAGGTACGAGTTGTTGCTTGAGCTACGACTCGTATGTTCCTCTCGTAGTCTTGGCCTTCAGTTTTTGGTCCAACATTTTGGTTCTCTAATTCCTGCTACGAGTCTAGTTATACGAATCGTGGTGAGAACTACGACTCGTAGGCTAGCCTCATAGGGGTGACCTCCACTTAGCAGATTTCTGAATTTGTGGTCTCTGATTCTTGCTACGACACACCCTACGACTCGTACCTTGGGCTACGACTCGTAGGTGAGATCGTATGTCCTATGATTCAGCAAAATCTGCAACGTTTCTTCAAAAATCATGCCAACCTAACTTTTCTGCAAAAACAACACAAAACACATGAAAATCATAAAAAGTCGCATTAAGAACTCACAAAATCCCTTGTTTTAGGCATCAAATGTGTTGTATTTTGACAGCACATCACTCGTATCCACCCAAATTCTCCACCAAACCTCCTCATAAGTTGACTCATCCTCCACAACGTCCACAATCCTCAAAAGGTCCCATAACACTTGAACCACCAACACACCTCCTCAATCTAGAAACATGAAGAATCGAACGAACCATATCCTTATCCAAAGGCAATTTCCAATCGTATGCGACCTCACTAATCATCCTCAACACTCTATGAAGGCTCACAAACCATGAACTCAATTCCCTTTTTACCAAGACAACCACACCTTTCATGAGTGAATCCTTCGATTACCCCTAAATCACTAACTGTGAATTCTAGCTCTTTCCTCCTCACATTGGTTTGGGACTTTGACGACTTTGGGCCGTTTCCAACCTTTCCTTATCCAACCTTACCTTCTCCATAGCATCCATAATTAGATTCGAACCCAACAAAGCCATCTCTCCCACATCAAACCACCCAATAGGTGATCTACATCGTCTACCGTAGAGGGCCTCAAAAGGGACCATGCAAATGCTAGAATGATAGCTATTGTTATAGGCAATTTTAATCAATGGAAGGTGATCAACCCAACTACTCTTGAACTCCAATACACAAGCCCTAAGCATATCCTCAAGTAATCTCACCAACTCATGAATGTACAATTTAGCATAATCTTCGGCACCATAAATAGTCTTAATCGGTAAAAAAGTGAATCAATTTTGTCACCCTATCAACCACAACCCAATTGTAATCAAAACCTTTTTTAGTCTTGGGTAATCCAACCACAAAATCCATGTTAATTTCCTGCTACTTCCAAGAAGTGATTTTTACGTCTTGGGTTAGGCCACCCGACCTTTGATGCACGGCTTTGACTTGTTGACAATTATGATGACCAAAAACAAATTTGGCAATGCCCTTCTTCATGCCTCCCTACCAACACTTATCTCTCAAACTCTTTACACTTGGTAGAACTGGGGAATAGAATATGAAGAATTACGGGCTTCATCAAGGGTCCTTCCTATCAAGCCATCAACACATGGTACACACAAACCTATCTTGGTACCTAAGGGCACCATCTCCCCCTTGAGAAAAAACCTCCGCCTTGCCCTCTTTCACCAAGAACTTTTTAATTATAACAACGAGGGATCAAGACCTTGCTTTACTCTTACTTCATCAACCAATAAAGATTTAGAACCATCAAAAATAATAACACCACCATTGCCAACATCTTCTGACCTAACCCCCAACCTAGGCAACCGATGCACCTCCCTAGCCACCTCTTCATCACCACCATCAACTTGAGCTAGGATAACCATAGACATCCTACTCAAAGCATCCACCACAACACTAGTCTTGCTGGGATGATAATGCACACTCATATCATAATCCTTAAGAAGTTCTAACTATCTCCTTTGTCTCAAGATAAGATCCCTTGGGTGAGCACATATTAGAAATCCTAGTGAACGATAACCACACCGACATGCACCCCATACCACCAATGACGTCAAATTTTCAAAGCAAAAGCCCTAACATCCAACTCAAGGTCATATATAAGATAATCCTCCTCATGCATCTCAAATGATCTAAAAGCATAGACTTCCACCTAATCACCCTGATTTAACACAACCCAAACCAATCCGGCGACATCACAATACACAACAAACCCTTCCAAACCTTCCGGTATCGATAAGATGGAAGCGGACACAACTTATCCTTCCTTTGGTTCAACTTAGTCATAGGAGAAGCAATAGAAGAGAATCCATTCAAAAACCTCCGGTTGTATCCCGCTAAGCCCAAGAAACCCCTAATATAAGGGAGTCAAAGGTCTAGGCCAATTTCTAATCACATACATCTCCTTAGGATCAATCTTAATACTATGCTCCAATGCCACGAGACCGGGAGAGGGGGGTAACCTCCTTTAACCACATTTCACACTTCACATACTTAGCATACAACTCCTCTTAACCCATGATTTGCAACACTATCCCCAAATGGTTCACAAGCTCTAAATAAATCCATACTTTATCACTGGAGACCACCACAAGCATAACAAGGTAGGGACTAAAGACCCTATTCATGAAACCCATAAACATAGTTGGTGCATAAGTCAACCAAACAACTCCAACATACTCAAAAGGCTCACTCCTAATCCGAGACACTTAGGGATATTACCTACCCTCGTCATCACTTGGGAACAACACCTGAGCCAAACATCAAGCGTAGATAAGTGACTAACCCATTGTAGTTGACCAATTAGTCGACCACTCTTGACCATCATATTACAACCTTATGGGTTCTACAATCAAAGGAGACACAATATGCAAGTACCAAACCACTTTAAGACCTCTAATCCAACAAACTAAGTTTAACCAAAATCACAAGACAAGACCCTATGCAAGTACAATGCGGTGTGTTGGACGCCGAGGATCTAACAACCTAGTGCTCTAATACAATCTTTGTCACGACCCAAGCCTAAGGCCTAGACATGACCGGCGAATGGGTAACCCGAAGGAACCCTAAGCAAGCCTCTTAGCATATCATTCACACATCATTGGTCGAGGAAGAAAGACAAAACAACACAAGAAACATAAATGAGGGAAAATCGAGACTAAGGAAAAGAGTTAAACACTTGATATAAATGAGTCAAGCTCAAGCATAATGCATAACCTGTCCAACAGCACCTTTAGACATAGAACTTAGCGGGGGCCAACACAAGCAATCGGGCTCACCCTCATAGTCATAAGTATTCCAAAATATACAAGATACAGTCCCAATATAGTCATGAAAGTAGATAGATATTGTCCCCGGACATGAGGACTCACCAAAAGCTAACTTGAACAATCCATCTAGCCACGAGGAGAATCAATAGGAGCTCCGGTTCCTACATGGTAACATCATGTAGGCATAGAGTATGCGTTGGTACGTTTGAATGTATGAAGTATGTAGGATGCAATGCAACAAGAAAGAGACATCATAGGTAAAATGCATAATCATAAGCAATAGATAGCATTTATATAGATCATAATATGAGTGTAAGGAGTGACCATTTTAGTGCAAGCCATGGCTTACCACCCCCTCGAATAGGCGTATGAGGTACTAACCCCTTCACGAGGTTGATGGAGTACAAACCCCCCATCGAGGTTGACGGAGCACTAAACCCCCATCAAGGTTGACAGAGTACAAATCCCCCATCAAGGTTTGATGGTTGCCAACTCCAACAAGGTTACCTAGGCCTCCATCCCCCGAGCTAGACAACCAAGGTACCAACCCCTCGATAGGTTACCTGGGCCTACAACCCCCCGAGCTAGGCTTGGTCATCCATAACACTATATAAAGATAATATCATATATATATATACACACACACACACTCATTTCATCATCATTCCATCATCATTTCATCATCATATAGTCGTTCAACTCATAAGACATACATTGGAACTTCAATTCCTCAAGAATCCATTACCGGATATTTTATCAAACACTTAGAGGGTGTGTACTACTAGTGTAAAACCATGCAAGTCAAGAGTGAAGTCATACTAGAAAAATCAGTATAAAGCCATCAAGAGATACTTGGTAACACCCTCATATATATCAAGACCCTTCATCAATCCTCATCATAGACCTTAGATTCATAACTCCAAACATAGTAAAATAGTCACAATTTCGTAAACCCAATATAGTGTGCAGTGATTTTCATAATATATAAGACCCATGAATGAATCAACTTTAAATCATATAATTTTTAAGTAAAGAGAGCTTGGGTATCATGAGTGAAATGAACTCATGAAAGAAACTCACATACCTTAGCTTTGGAGAAACTCTTGATGAAGATTGAAAATGAATGCTTGCAGCTTGAAGAAAATCCTTAGTTTCGGATAATGGTTTTGAGACTTGAGTTTAGGAGATAAAATATTGGCTAAGTGTTTGAATGAGTATTGGGGAATGTTTAGAATGATATGAGGGTGAAAAATGTTAAATATGGGTATTTTCTCGTGTGGCAAGTAAAAAAACTGCCCGCATTTTAACACTACTGTGCGTCTCGGGAGGGCGCGCAGTAGCTACTGGAATTCGTCATTTCGAAATTTGAAATTGCCATTCGTTCGCTTTAAAATAGGGGTTAAACCCCTTCCCCCCTAAATATGACCCCCTGAACAAGAATATGAAGTCGAATTTCTGAAATAACGTACAAATTTTGAGATATATAGAAATTACAATTTTGGGCACTTCCGAGGCACATTTTCGAGTACTTTTGGGGTGGTTACAGGGGATAATATCTATCTTCTTTTATGCTTATGTTTAGACTACATCTTGTATATTTTGGAATACTTATGACTACAAGGGTGAACCCGATTGCTTGTCTTGGCTTCCGCTAAGCTCTATTTCTAGAAGTGTTGTTGGACAAGTTATATATTATGCTTGAGTTTTGACTCATCTATGTTACTTAAGTATTAAACTCTCTCTCTCCCTTAGTGCCAATTCCCCTTGTGTATATATCTTTTGTTGTTTTATCTTGCTTTCGCGACTAAGGATATGCGTATGATATGCCTAAGAGGCTTGTTTGGGGTCCCTTCGGGCTTCCCATTTGCCGGTCACGTCTAGGCCCTAAGCTTGGTCCTGACAATTCATAAAGTGGACAAATATTATTGGACATCTCAAAATAATATAGGGGACAGGTAAAGATGGACAGAGAGAGTATTAACATTCTTAATAAAGTATTGGGTAAAATTGACCTTCTAAAAGAAAGTTGAAGAGGTTTCTAGAGAGTTTCCTAATTGACAATTAGTTAATATTATTTGACAAATGTTATTTGGATAGAGTTTTATCAGTTTCAGACTTATTGTAATATTCTGGACATTTAGTAAAACTTTTTCTTTACTAGACATTATATATTCTCTGTTCGAATTTATAGAGTTTCCTAATTCACAATTAGGTAATATTGTTTGGTAAATATTATTTGGATAGAGTTTTATCAGTTTCGGGATCTAAGATGTTACTTATTACTTTCTCTGTTTGAAAAAAATGATCTATTTTTCTTTTTAATTTGTTTAAAAAAGAGTTGACCTATTTTCTTTTTTCGCAAAGCTTTAATTTCAACTTTACACATGTCATGTTTAAGGCAATAAGTTTAAAGAGTATTTTGATATATTTATTTGGATAGAGTTTTATCAGTTTCGGACTTATTGTAACAATTTGGAACATTTTGTAAAGCTTTTTCTTTAAAGGAAAAAAAAAATATAATTAGACAAACATATGATATGTATTTACATTATACAACTATAGTTTGAAAAAATTATAATTTATAGTTATAGTTAGGATTTTGTTGCTATAGTTAGGATTTTGTTGTAATTTTCTCTCTCATCTCTTCCTCTCTCTCGCCTCTCTCCTCTCTCTCTCTGCAATTTCTTGCAGATATACAATTACAAATGTATATTAGCCGCATATGTACAATTATTTTGACAGGTATACGTAGTCAATTCCACAGATATACATATACAATTAACCTCTCTTCACTCTCACTCTCACTCGCCTCTCTCCTCTCTCCTCCCTCTCTCGATATCGCTTGCCTCTCTCCTCCCTCCTCTCAACCTCACTTGCCAGATCTACAAATATATATGTATATTAATTACACATATACAATTATTTGACAGATATACACATACAATTTGACAAATATACATATACAGTTCGCCTCTCTCCTCCCTCTCTCGATCTTGCTCGCCTCTCTCATTTATCCTCTCAATCTCGCTTGCCAGATATACAAATATATATGTATATTAATTACACATATACAATTATTTGATAAATACACACATACAATTTGACAAATATACATATACAGTTCGCCTCTCTCGTCCCTCTTTCTATCTCACTCGCCTCTCTCCTCCTCTCCAGGTCACATAGCCGAAGTTATATTGTGTAATTATGTAAAACATAGGTATTTGACCATATTAAGTTTCAAGCGTAGACTATTTATAAAAGTTCCCCCTTTTTAAATGACATTATATATTCTCTGTTATAATTTATGTGATACAACTGAATCTTTTGAGTCAATTGAAATTTAATTGTATTAAATATATTATAATTATTTAATATATTTTAGGTTGTTAATTCCAATTATTTATAAATTTGAATAAATAATAAATGAAAGAAAAAATTAATCATAACTTATATATATAAACACATGATGCACGTACCTAAATTAGTTATAACTAAACAAGTTTAAGGTCTACAATTTTCATGAATAAAAAGATGTTGCTACCCCAAGTTTGAAACAAGAACCTATAACATGAAATATCATGCTTTAGCCTACGAGGCTAACTGATTTATGAGGGACGCGTTCACAGTTTTATACTTATTTAAATTGTTTATTAGAAGAACAGTTTTCCTTTAAACCCTAGTATCTCACCTAAACCCTAACTCCTCCTCCTCGACAGACCACAGTTCAAAGAACTCGCGCAGCCATGGTTCTCTCTCTAATAATTTTGCTTTTGAAGTTCATACTCTTGCTTTATTTCATTGAAATTCTTTCATCTTTTTGTTGATTTCTCTGTTCTAATACACAACTAATTCTAATTGTTTTCGTTCTGTAATTGTAGGCAACAGAAACTGTGAACCCAAAAGCATACCCACTTGCTGATTCACAGCTCACAACGACTATAATGGATTTGGTTCAACAAGCTGCTAATTACAAGCAGCTTAAAAAGGGTGCTAATGAAGGTTATTGACTTTTACACTTTATGCTGCTTATCATATCTACGGCTTAATTAAAGATTGAGAAAACTGGAGAAAAAACTGCTTAAGCTGATTAGTTGGAGTCAACTAGTAGGTTCATAACATTTCGCATTCTCTTGGTAATGATTGTAAAGATCATTTTATATAATGTAGTGCAACATGAAATAGGTCGTAGAAGGATTTTTGACCTTTGGTATCAAGGTTATAATGGCATAGTTAATTCCTTTATACATGTCGAATTAATTCATCACATCCAGGAGCTTTACCATCATCAATACCTTTCATGGCCTGGTATACTTCTTCTCTAGTGATTGGAGCTATGAGCTTGAGTTGTTGACTTCTATTAAATAACTCTTGGATCTAGGACTGGTAGTGTAGAAGCTGTTGTTCCCTATAACGTTTTTTAGAATCCCACAGTTTCATTCTCAATACCCAAAGTAGTAGAATTTAAGTCTCCGTTAGCATCAGTCAACCTTTTAATTTGGTTTTGAGTCTGTCTATATTTCATTGAAGCAAAGAAATATTTTGAATTTGAGTCACCGATCTTGAGCCAAGTCACCCTTGCTTTCTGTTTCAATATGCCTTCTTGTATAATCCTCTGCCTCTCTAATTGTTGTTTAGTTTCCAGTTCTTTATTGTACAGCTCTTCTGGGTGGGTATAATCAGTCATCAAAGTTTGGATCTCCTGCAACTTTTCCCTGGCAACTAGAATTTTCTGATCAACATTAGAAAATTCATTGATTTTAAGTTTCTTAAGTTCCTTTCTAACATGTTTGAGCTTCCTCCAAATCTTGGACATAGCATATCCAGTCATCGGGATGGTCCATGCCTTCTTTATTACCTGATGGAAGTTCTTGTGATCAGCTAGGCTATTTATAAATTTAGATGGTCTCTTACCCATGGGAACAACAGCTTCTATTGTGATAGCAAGCGGAGTATGATTGAGAAAGTAAGGATGCATCAGAACTGCTTCAGTGTGAGGGAATATTGTGAGCCATTCAGCGTTACCAAGGGCCCAATCTATCTTGCTGTGTATGTGGCTATTAGTCCGTTTATACCTCCTACGGATAGTCTTTATTTCACAATGCGTGTGTTGTTAGAACTCTGTAAGATCTCTTCCCTCAGATTCACGGAGGGGAGCACCACCAATTCTATCTTCTTCTTCCAGAAAAGTGTTTAGATCGCCCATAATAATCCAAGGCTATTAATTTGTCCCATTAATACTTGGACTTCTGTCCATAGAGGGGACCGATCTCGAGTTGTTTGGAGTCCATAGACTGCAGTGAATGCTATCACACTGTTCAATTGCTAGATTGTTATCATGCCATGTATGAATTGAGAATAGATAACCTTTTGAGTAAAGTCCACCTTCTGTGGATCCCAAAGAATCCACAATCGTCCCCTTCCTGCACTATAATTACTACACCCTTTCCAATTATTTACCAACTTGTTAATAATTGTAGTTGCATACTTTTCTTCAACTTTGTGTTCAGATATTGCAAACAAACTATCTTTATTGTCCCCAATAAAAGCCCTTAGCTCTTTATGTTTAATATTGGAATGAGGAGGGAAAGAGGGGTGTGCCCCATCATCCACATTATTCTGATGGCTACATTAGCCTAGTTCGACTTGAATTTTACCCCCATTACTAGACAGTTAAACCATTGGTAATGGCTATACCTTCATCATCTTTATGTGCACTTATTTGGTAGCAGATTTACCTCTAGCATTCTGCCAGTCATCCGTTGTCTGCAAGACATGTTGATTATCTTGGTGTACGGGCTCCTGATGTTGAGGCTTGGAACTTGGTCGCACTGTATCATCTACTGGTTGTTGGTGTTGCTTGTGTTTCGATTGTTTGTCCTGTTTTGCTGGTTGCTTCTAGACTTGCTTCTTTGGTTCAAATATTGTTTTTGCCACAAAGGATTTTTTTTCTTTTTTTGGGGATAAGAGCATGAAAGATTGTTACAATAGTATTTTGGAACTTATTATATGGTCTTTTGGTTAACAAGGTACTTTTATGTTTAGTGCTTAACTAAAGATGGAGAAAACTGGGTTTGGTTTCATTCCACCCACGTAAAAAAAGTTTAGCTACCAAGATATGATCCCCCCCTCCCTCTTCTCTTTAGTGATGATAGTATTGTTCCGCAATTCTGTTGTACTGCTTAACTGAAAGAGAAAACTGCGTCTTTGTTCTGTTTCAGCTACGAAGACACTTAACAGAGGAATTTCAGAATTTGTTGTCATGGCTGCAGATACTGAGCCCCTTGAAATACTTCTTCACCTTCCGCTCCTTGCCGAAGATAAGGTGATTTATATTGTGCCTTTTGCACTTTTCTTCAAAAAATTCTATTTTTTTCACCTTTTTTTATGTGGTGCCATTTTTAATTGACAAGTGGACTAAACAGCTCCAATAGAGGTCATGTGAATATTGTCATTCTATATTAGGGACTTTGGTTAGGTCAAGACTAGAACTTTTCTCTTCTTTTTCTGGTGTAGTTATTGACATTTTCAAGAGGATAACATATAAGAAAATCATTCTCTATCATAAGCAAATGTACTTTTGCGCGGGGAATGCTTTGGAAGGAAAAAAAACATTTTATTTTTTAAATTTCACCTTGTATTTAGTACATACATTGAAATCCCCATTAAAGGAGAAGTGCTACCTACTAAAAATTTTCCATACTCGAGGCTTGGAAATGAGATCTCTAGTTAAAGTAGAGGATTCTATGCATTCCACCACAACCCTGGGTTGTAAACAAAGAGAAATCTTGTTAGAACTATACAGTTGCAAGGGATGACATTATCAGTATAAGCGCAAAACTGACCTCTTTTACTCAAAGTTGTTTATTTGTTGTTTGCTTTATTCTTTCTTTTATTATTTCCAATTGTTTCCCAGATGTATATGCATGGTCTTAGTTGTAGTTATACCCAGAATTTTGTTGTCCTTGAACAACGTTATGAGAATTCATTCATGTCTTTCAATACTTTGTTTGCTACTCAATTTGTGCCTACAGCCTTCTATTCAAATAGTATTTGATATAACAAGGGAGTTAGGTTTTAAGTAAAGATATCTGACTTTCTCCCTTCATCAATTTTTTCAGAATGTGCCCTATGTCTTTGTCCCTTCAAAGCAAGCTCTTGGTCGGGCATGTGGTGTGACCCGTCCTGTGATTGCTTGTTCAGTGACAAGCAATGAGGGAAGCCAGTTGAAATCTCAAATACAGCAACTAAAGGTAACATTCCAAAATTTTTCTTGTCTATTTCTATATTTATTCTGTCATATCAACAACTGCTTTCCCTTGTGTAAATACTTTTATTATTGTTTCTCTCCTTATGCAGGATGCCATTGAGAAGCTCCTCATCTAAATGTTGAGCCTTTGCAGCATGATGGGCCTCAACTTCACTTTTGAGGCTTGGACTGGAGTAGTTGTCCTGTTGGCACTTTTTTATCCTTGTTTTTTTTTTCTTTTTTTTTGTTCTTGGATTTTACCATTAATGTTCTAAGATTACCGATAGACGCATGAAAATTCAATCAGGTTAAACCTGAATTTTATTATATCGTGTATCTATGTTTAATGTAAAATTCTAGTTTCGCTCTGATCTTCTAGGACCTTTACAGCATTTGGTGAATCATTTGCTCATTTCTAGTGGGAGTTGAATGTTCATTGGAAATTTAACTGGCTTACTCCCACTTTATGTTTGCCATTGTTATAAGGTTAGATGAAATAAGCTGAGTTATAGGTAAGGTTTACGTCACAGGTTTGAATTGTTTATTGAATCTTGAATTCTGATTAAAAGTAGGTGTGCGTTAGGAATATATGTTTAATTGATTTCCCAAGTGAAAATTTGGTTGGTGCAAGGAAGGATCCGCTTAGCTTCCTCTTTGATATAATTTGTCAGCTGGTAGCGTTGTAATTCTCCTCTAAGCCTATTAATCATTTCAATACAATTTCAGGCTCAGTTGATTTCACCAAGTTTTGGTATACTTGGTTCTATTCAAAAGTGTCATTAGATGCTTTATAAAAGTGATTCATTTTCACCAATTTTGCTACGTGCATTAAAAGTGGATTCTATATTTAGAATTATCAATGTGCGGATTTTCTTCTTCTAATTATCAATTCCATGACAATGGCTATGGAGCAAGCTGTTATGGCAGTGATACGGGCTGCAGGACCCACTTTTTGTAGTTCCCCTGCTTCTGGCTTTGTTCTTCATGTTACTGGCCATGATGCTCTGTAACACTCCACACCTTACAATACAAGCACTATACAAATGAAACATGACATGTTTTGGTTAAATTAGCGCTAATTTTTAAAAGTGCTTGAATCTCGTGTTAATGGGCTATATGTGCGTCTAACGCTTAAGAGGGTCGAGCGCATACATGTTTTGTGTCAAATTGAGATTATGGCCTTAAATCAAGTAAGATAATTGAGGTGCTTGTAGGACTTAGGACTTAGTAAGCTAGCAGGTGAGTCACCTACTTGTTTAGCTTAAATTTTGCTAGTTAAACGGAGACGGGGCTCGACGTCAAATTTGTCCAAGTCCGATTATGAATAAAGTCTGTGTTAAGGGTGTACATTTGACCCATGTTTTAGCATCACACATGGACTATATTTTCAGCCCAATAAGTATATTAAAAAGGGCCCAAAGATATCACAACCCACTTGGCTAATTAGGTCCGAACTAAGTGAAGTGTAAGTTGGAAAAATGGGCAGCCCAAGCCCATCAA
>JAPFFP010043881.1:0-35458 GCA_026153255.1 Solanum medicagineum
GGTATTATGTGCAAACAACAGATCGTCGCCTACCCTCTGCATCAGGGAACAGTAACATGAAAGTTGAAGAGCCTCTATCTCTTTTTCTTAAGTTCTTATTAATCCTTTTTTGACTTTTCATCTCCCCACTCTCCCTTTTTTTACACTCACCGTCCATACACCACTTCTACACTATAGCTTTTGTTTTCTTTTCTTTTTGCTATGATCAATGTGTTTAACTTCTCCATCATCTTTTTCTTTGCCATTGTTAGCATTTGGAGCTTTAGGTATGTGCTTTGTTCTTTATAAACTTGGTGCTGCTGTAGAAATAGGAGCGAGAGATTTGAAAAGATATGTCATTCAACTCTTAACGGATGCAAAATAGTTGCTTTTTACTTTTTGTGGTGAGGCCTGATTTTATGGATCTCAGGTGTGAAGTCTGAGTAGCCCTAGTTGGGGATTGAACAGTTTGAACTTGCCCTATAACAGATTGGGTGAAGTCATTCTTAAGGGCAAGTCGTCATTTCACCAATCATGTCTGAGAAATAATTGTTTGTTTGGGTGTTGGGTTGTGTGATAAAACTCCTTTTTGGCTTGAGGAATATGCGGTTTTGGCTACCGCTTTGAGTTTGAAGTGGTCAATTTGACCACCAAAAACTACTCGGCAGTACGCCAATTACACCTACGCATCGCCCTTGGCCTAATCTTTTTGAATGCTTATTAGTGTGATATTAGGCGATGAGAAGTTCAGTCACTGATATGATTCGGTGAATCATCGATTTCTCTAAAGCATAGCCTAATATCCCAGCCCCTTTCCTATTTCTCTCTGCAATATTTGGTGAAGGACATTTAGACTACCTATCTTGTTTGGAGATTCGCCAAGTTAGATATGTGGGCTAAATAACTTCGACTACCTTAGGATCTTTGTTGAAGATTGTTACCTGTTATCTGTCCTCATGAGTTTTCTAGTCTTTCTTGATAGGTCAAATGTAACTAAATTCTCCAATAAGGAAGGGTGCGATTCGATTTGGGAAGAAAAAGGGCACCCTATGCCCTCAAGTCCTCAGGCCTTTGGGACCTCTTGAATGTAGAAAGAAAGTCTCCATCCTCAGAGGATCACCAAGGAATGTAACCTCTAGGGCCAACTCAAGGCAAAACATCAGCCTTAACCAACCTTTGACGGTTAAGGGTAGTGTTATAAAAAACAAGCTTCAAGCTATAGAGGGTCCTCGCACAACGGCAACTGAGAAGGCTAAATAGAAGACTTTGACCAACCAATTTAAGGCTAGGAGGTCAAAGAACAAAGTACACAGGGATAGAAAGTTCGCTAGCATGCAATAAGCTACCCCTGTAGCAATCCCAACAGATCTGAGGTAACTCGGTATAGTTGAGCTCCCTTCATACACGTTTTATTTTTTATTCTCATTAGCCTACATTGGGGACAATATTTGTTTTGTGGGTGGGGGGAGAAGGGGGGAGGGGTGAATTATGTTTCAATTTGATTCGTGTTTCCTATAGAGTTGGGAGTTGGTAGTTCTCATGGTTGAGGTGTGATTAATTGTAAATAAATTTTAATTTGGATTGTAATAGAGTTGTATTTATTTTGCTATTTTTACTTTTCTTTCTTCAATATTGAGTTCAATGGATGAATTATTGCAGATGATATCCTTGAATTTTGCAAACACTGTGCATATATGACAAGCCGTTCAAATGTTCATATCATATCTCTAGTCCTTAGCAATCTGAGCATCAATGTTTCATAACTTTGATTTGAATGGTGCCATGGATGAGAAGCACGTACTCACTCACTAATTAGGCTTTTCTTGATATACATAGATTTGACGCATCTTGAGTTGACTATGTGAGGAATTGAGCTTGGATATGTGATGATCAAAAAATTGCAAATGTGTTGCCATTTCAGTAATGCGAATCCATTTCAGCAATGTGGAATTAGGAACTTTATTGAAATGCTTGTTTTGCAACATCTATAACTTGCCCGATATGTTTTAAGGAGTAATTTGGTTGCATCTGGATTAGGAGAGGACCTTAGGCCTTCTTTGATTCCACTAAGCCCATTTGACTATAGTGACATCCCTTGACAATGAAATGAATCCTTAGTGAAGCACTTTTGAGCCTTGATACTTTCTTTTGAAACCTTGTAACCGTGACTCATGTTTGTGAAAGATAATTTCTTCTTGTTCCCTTCCAATCCCTCCTTGGCTTGAAATACTGAGCAGTGGCCAAAGGCTAAGTTGGGGGTATTAATAGAAAGAAGGGGGTGTCTCCTCTGAAAGAGTCAAAAAAGTGACAAAAATGAAATAAAGAAAGTGAGGAGTTTTAGAAATGAATGAAAGAAAAAATTGAAAAACAAAAGTTCTTGAAAATTGAGGACCCTCCAAAAATCGTAAAAAAAAAGTGCAAAGAAGGGAGACACTTGGGATGAAAACTCAAAAGTAAAAGAGATGTCAAAAGGAGAAAAATAAAGGAGGACCAAAATAATCTTTATGAAAAGAACATGTAGAGTTTAGGAAGGGATGAGTCATTACTGTCCATATGCTATCCTACCCAACCTTAAACCTACATTGCAGTCCTAACAAGTTCTTTGGGATCTTAGTCCGGAAGAAAGTCAAGTGAACTCTGATTGAGAATAAGGGCAAACTTTTGGGTTGAAGCTTACATGTTATTTCTTGTTTGGGTGAGTGAGAGTTGAAGAGATCCTTTGAAAGTGATGTAATAATCTAGTGTTCAGGATCTTCTTTGGTGTGAGGGAACATAGTGATGCCTCTAGGCAGTCATCAGCAGCTACATGAGCAATTGTGAGCGTAGCCATGTTTTGATTACTCCTTAGTCATCTCTCAAGGCTTTAAAGTCATATAAGTGGTTTGTGGAAGTTCGAGAAGCGATGAAAAAGGTGTAAATGTATATCTTGCTCCTTATGGCCCTTTTTGCAAGCTCTAAAATTGGATGGATTGATGTTTTATTTGCTTGAGGGCAAGCAATGGCTTAAGCTGGGGATGTTATGAGTCCCTATTTCGGACTCATTTTGGGGCTAGCTTGCAAAGAAATATTTCCACTAATGTGTTATTATTTCTAATCTTTGATAAATATGCATGCATTATGCTAGGAAATAGGACTAGAAGTGCACAAATGGACAACACTTGGAAAAATCTTGGAAAGGGAGAAAAGCACAAAAAGGTGAAGAAAAGCGGTATCGCCTACATAATCGGCGATCACCGAACATTCAGGGTGACCGCCTAGCACTGCAGCAACCAAGGTTCTAGTTCCAGTCAAGAATGTGGTCTGAATCGATATTTCAAAACATATTTGGTGCACCACTGAATGGCGTAGGAGATCGCTTAAAGTTATAGTACTCAAAGCCCCAAAACCCTAAAGAGAAGGCGATGTGATGGGAACTTTTCATCTCCGAATTGAATGGAATAAAGACCCATCACTTAATGTAGTAGAATGAGGAAGCCTTGTGAAGATGCAGTGGTAAGCGGTCAAGTGCACATTCGGTGCATCGCCGGAGTGGTAAATGATTGTTGGCCTTGACCGCCGAATAATATTTCGCAACATAAATATTCACACATTTGCACATAGTATATAAGCAATTTAGAAAGAACATTCACATATCATATTAGAACATATTCTGCTTCTTAGTTTGTTTAGAGTAGTACATAGAACTTTTTTTTTAGAGTACAAAGGGAAGATAGGGTTTTGAAGGCTTTTGGGAAGAAACTTGAAGTAGATTGGATGGTGATAATCAACTAGTTTCTATTCAATCTTATTACCCATGACTGCAGCTACTATGCTTGGTACCTAATCTTTAATTTCTAGCATGTGTGGCTAAAACCCCCATGTTGGGGGTGTGCTATTGATATGGGTTTTTGATTTACCTATTGGATCTTTGATATTTTGACTTGTTTAAAGTTGATTTGAGTGAATTTATATCCATTCCTATGCTAAATCTATAATTTCAAGGTTGCAAACTTGGGGTTTACTTTAGATATCAAATTATGGCTTAGTCAGAACGATTAGACTGTGGAATGAATATAATGGCTGGAAAACTCTTGCGGTTTCAGTTGAAGTCCATAACCATGGACTCAATGGCCAAGTTATTAGGGGTTTCATTGAGACTTCAAGACATACATGTCCTCGGTGGTCCGCATATGATTTCGTACTTGATTCATATGAAACACTCATGCATCATAGCTGAACATGGGTTACAAGTAACCTATCCTATTCACTAATTATCAACTTATTCAGTTAAATATTTTTACCAAATTGGTACATCAATTCCCATATTTGCACATCTCCAACATCTTCCTTATTTGCTGATTAAGTTATTAATTAGATATTGTAGTTCAATTCTTATAATTCCCCTAGATCCTACAGTTACTTAGTCCAACAAGTCACTTATATCTTGAACTACGATCCCCAATGGGATTCGACCCCATCTTCTCAGTTGGGTTATTAAGTTGATGACGATTGTCCCTACTTCCTTTGAGTAGCCGGCTTGAGCGACATCAGTCAATCCACAGGTTGTAAGTTTCTTCGTCTGATAACACATTCGAAATTTCCTGAAAGTTGACTTTGCTGGACTCAAAACTACAAAGCATCGGTATGGGCTGTGAAACATCTTACAGGTCATGGATGGAATCATAGAATCTTTCTAAGCTTAATCATTTCTCTGCATTTCCTAGGCCTTAACCACGAAAGGATTCTATGGGGCGTAAACCATTCAATAGGCTATCTGATAAGTCAAAAGTCACTTTCCTGAAAACTCCAAATTTCCTTTATGTTTGGGTTCCCACTCATGAAACCATCAACTATTCATAAGGTATCCTATGGGCTATCATTTGGTCCATTGGTTACCCCACACTTGGTAACTTGTCCCCTTCCTAAAATTCTTTGTTTAAAGATAGAAGCCATGAGGAGTATGTCAACGTACGAGTTGTAAGTCACCCTGTAAACCTGACACCAAGCCATTTTTCAGGATAACTTTTGCCATTTTTTAGGACAACCTTTTTGTACTCAAGGCTCCTAAACTGGGTCATTGCAATATCTCCCCCTTGGGAACATTCATCCGTGAATGTACTTAAAGGCAAGCTTTAAAGAGTAAACTAGCCACTAATAACCTAGTATGCATGAAAAAATGCAAGTCAAACATCATTTCTCAAAAAGTTTCAAATTTCTTACTTTAATCATGTCTCAAAGAAATTCATGAATATCAATATAAATGAATACATCATGAAAAACAAAAAAGCATGAAATTTCAGGTTTTTTGAAGAATTCCTTAATACCTTAGCCTTGATCAGAGTGGAATAGATGTGGATAGTGCTTCATCTTATCCACTTCCGCTTCCCATGTAGCACCCTCAACTTGTTGGTTTCTCCAAAGCACCTTGATGGATACAACTTCCTAGTTCCATTGATTCTTCACTTGTCGGTATAGGATTTCAACCAGTACCGCTTCATAACTCAAACACTCTTCAATGTTCATATCATGCAAACGAACTATGGAACTTAGGTCACCTATGAATTTCCTCAACACCGACACATGGAAGACCGGATGAATCAAATGTAACTTGTTGGGTAGATCCAACTCATATGCTACTTTCCCCAGTATTCTCACCATCTAATAGGGTCTTATATGTCTAGGACTTAATTTCTCTTTCTTATCGAACTGAAGTACACCTTTCATTGAACACACCTTCAAATTGACCCAATCACCAACTTGAAACTCAAGTTCCCTTCGTCTCACACTAGAGTAAGACTTTTGTCGGCTTTGGTCTATTTGAAATTTCTGCCTTATGTTTTTAATTTTCTCTATAGCAGCTATCACTGATTTCAGTCCTATTAATGCCATCTCACTGACATTGAACCACCGATGGACGATCTACACCGTCTACCATACAACGTTTCAAATAGTGCCATCCCAATACCTGCATGAAAGCCATTGTTGGAGGCAAAACTTGATAAGTGGCAAGTCTTCATCATAACTCACCTTGAATTCTAACACAGAAAATGTCAAAATATCCTCTAACATTTTAATCATCCTAGCGGCTTACCTGTCGATTTCAGGATGGAAAGTTCTACTCAACTCCACCATAGTACTAAGTCTTTTTTGAAAAGATTTCCAAAATAGAGAAGTGAGTTAAACCTCATGATCCAATATGATGGACAATGGAATCACATGCAACCTCACCAACTCTCATATATACAAGTGGGCATAGTCCTCGACACTGATTATAATCTTGACCAGAAGGAAATGAGCCGACTTTGTCATACGGTCAACTACCACCCATATGGAGTCAAAATGTTTTTCGTCTTTGGCAACCAAACTACAAAGTCCATGTTGATATCTTCCCAGTTTCAAGTAGTAATGTCAATGTCTTGTACTAGGCTACCTAGCCTTTGGTGTTCAACTTTGACATATTGGCAAGTGGCACACTCGGACACAAATTTATCAATGTCCTTCTTCATTCCATTAAACCAATAACTCTCTATGAAGTCTCTATACATCTTGGTAGTGCTGGGATGAATTATATATGATGCATTATAGGCTCTTGCATGATCAATTTCTTCGATGCACATTCATTTGGCACACACAACCTCCCTTGATATCGGAGTACATCATCTCCCCTTGCGAGAAGACTTCTATCTTTCCATCTTTTACTAAGGGTTTGAACTCAACCGAGGCAGGATCAAGATCTTCCTTAGCCTTAACCTAATAAAAAAAGATACAGACCCATGAACTATTGCACCACTACTTTTGAACTCACAAAATTTCACTCCCAGTCTAGCTAGCCAATGAACATCTTTGGCTAACTCTCTTTTTCTATCATTTTCAATATAGGACACACTAACCATTGTGATTCTACTGAGGGCATTAGCTACCATATTGGCTTTTTAGGGGTGGCATTTCACACTCATATCACAATCCTTAAGTAGTTATAACCACCTTTGTTGCCTCAAGTTGAGATTCTTTTGGGTGTTGTGTTGGTGACTTTTGTGGTAGGGTGAAAACATCCACATGATCTTCATACAAGTAATGTCGCCAAATGTTTAAGGCAAACACCACCACTTTAAGCTCAAGATCATGATTCAGCTAATTCTTCTCATTCACTTTTAACTACCTTGAATCATAAGCAATCACTTTACTATTTTGCATTAGCACACAACACAACCTAATCCCTGATGCATCACGATACATGACAAACCCATCATTCCTTTCTGGCAATGTCTATATGGGGGATGAAATCAACTAATACTTTAAAGTCTAGAGACTCTTCTCATATTCATCCATCCACACAAACTTTGCCTTCTTTTGGGTTAGCTTCTTGAGTGGAGATGAAAAAGTGGAGAAGCCTTGCACGATCCATCTACTATAACCCGCTAAACCCAAGAAACTCCTTATATCAGTAGGATACAATGGCCTTGGCCAGTTTCTCACTGCTACTATCTATTTAGGATCAACTTTGATGCCCTCTCTAGATACCACATACCCAAGAAAGGAAACTTCATTTTTCCAAAACTTACACTTGTCAAATTTTACATAGAGCTTCTATTACCTTAGGATTTGCCATAATACTCTCAAGTGGTCACTGTGCTCTTTCTCACCTCAAGAATAGATAAGAATGTCATCAATAAATACCACAAACAATATGTCAAGGTGAGGCTTGAACACCCTATTCACGAGGTCCATAAAGATTGTGGGTGCATTAGTGAGGTCAAAACGACATCACACAAACTCAAAATGACTATACCTATTTAAGAATGAGATCTTAGGGATGTCACTTTTTCTCACCCTCAAATGTTGATAATCAAATCTCAAATTAGTTTTGGAGAAATGAGTAGCCCCTTGTAGTTGATCAAACAAATCATCTATCCTCAAGAGTGGATACTTATTCTTGATAATGACCTTATTAAGTTGCCAGTAGTCAATGCATATACGGAGCAACCCATCTTTCTTTCTTACAAATAAGACTAGGACACCCGTGAAGACCGACTAGGTCTAATAAAACCTTTTCCAAAAAATCATTTAGTTGCTCCTTTAACTCTACAAGGAGGGATTGAGATAGGCTGAGTATTAGGTATGAGGTTTATACCAAAGTCTATCTCTCTTTCAGCAGGGACACTTGGTAACTCATCAGGGAAGACATCAGGGAATTTAATTACAACGGCGAAGACTAAAAAGAAGGAACTTTGTTGGATAATTTAAATTGAGTTACCCGGAGACATATCTTTGACCCTTACCAAGTGGTAGATACACCCATTGGAAATCATTTTGCAGGCCTTTACAAAAGCAATGAATTGACCCCTACATAAAGATTGCTACCCTCCTATTTAAGAACTCGCTCATTAGGGAAGTAGAATTTAACCTTACAGGTTCTATAGTAAATGGAAGCATAAGATGCATGTGACCAATCCATCCCCAAAATCACATCGGTATACTATGGAAAGTTCAACTAAGTCCTATGGAATCACTTTGTGCAAGATAGAAATGGTATAACTTCTATAGATTCTTAGGGCTATGATAGACTCACCTACGGGGTTACTCACCTCATAGGGCTCATGGAGGACTTCAACACACACATGAATCTTATATACAAAGAACTGGGTTACAAAAGGCAAATTTGCTCTCGAATCTAAAAGTGCATATGCATCATAATAAAAAACTCTTAAAATACCGATTGCTACATCCAAAACATCTTTGACCTCTTGGCGACTATGAAGAGCATAGAACCCATTAGTTCTTTGGGCACCTTAGAATAGACCCCTTTGGCCTTGATGCTCTATGCCTCCGCTCCTACAATCTTTAGCATGGTGGTCGGGCTTCCCACAAGTGAAGCAAGCATTTGACCCGGTTAAGAATTCTCCTTTGTGAGGCCTCCTGCACTTAGGACAATTTGGAATTTGGGTATTGGGAGCTACCCCCTTGTCCTTTTGAGGAGAAGTGTTGGTGGATCCTTGCCCACTTTGCTTTTAGCTACCTTAGAATTCGTGACCACCGCCCCTTTGGTAAGAGTAGTTCTACCTTTAACTCGATCCCTTTTTGACTCCGTTGCCCTTTTATGAAGCTTCGCTTCTTCAATTTGTTAAGCATACATCATCAAGTGGGAAATGTCCATCTCCTTGACCAATATGGATGTCTTGCATGCCTTGGAGACTAAGTCAGAGACATTTGAAATAAACTTGCTCATGCGAGCCCTCAAATCTGTGACCATAAACGGAGCATACTTTGATAATTTGGTAAATTTGATGGCATACTCCCTCACACATATGCTCCCTTGCCTCAAATTGATGAATTCTAGGACCTTTGCCTCTCTAAGCTCAATTGGGAAGAACTGATCCAAAAAGCCCGATTGCTCGAAATAAATCTTATCCACTCCTTTGAGATATTAGGCCATCAACTCGACCTTCTCTTCAAGTGGAATGCCCATCACCACCACAACCCGATAAGCTTCCTCAAGAAAATCAACAGGGTCTTTGTCTGTATTTGACCCATGAAACTGCTGGATTCATTTGCATAAAGTCACATATTCTGGTGGCTAGAGTAGGCACTTGAGGAGGAACGTCCAACTCCCAATTTGCTGGTTATCCATACTTGGGCCAACAAAGATAATATGGCTCGGAACTCCACATAAGACAATGTATTTCCTATAAGAGTAGAGGGACTTGTTCCTCGGAAGTGCCTCACTGTTGGGAAGCTTTTCATGGTGGCATGATCTAGAAATAAGCAAAAGACCATCGTTAGTTAGCAGAAAACCTAATTCAACTCCAAAGCATGACATGAGTAAGAAAGAGAGGAAGACTTTCCTTAACCATCTCATAGCCTCTCACTCAAGATAGTGGCATGCTTCATAACCTTGAACGAGACTCTATGCTATAGGCTGTGCATGGACATTTGAGGAATATTTTAAAGCCTCATGCTCTGATACCAAGTTTATAACGACTGACCTAGGAGGCTATTTGTTTCGCAAAGGTTTTATTAATGCCTATGAATGCTTAAGCTGCTAGAGATGGCGTGGGCGAGGTGCCTTCAGATATCTCATTTCCCTGCAAAATATCCATAGTTTGTGCCATTCAATCTGACTGAGAATTTTGTAGATGTAATGCACTTCATTATCATTTGACAAGATCTCTCTGGAAATCCATACCCCTTCAACATTTCCTCTACAAACTCCCAACTCATGATATCACAGGCTTTCCTCAGGTATATTTTCATCAAACACCTTGGAGTAGTTTTCATTTCGTAGTGTGTCATTATGTCATGACAAATTAGGACATTATGCATCATTGATCTGCCCTCCACAAAATCTGATTATGTTTGGTTTATCAAAACAGGTAACACTCTCTTCAGCCTATTACACAGGATCTTAGAAATCACTTTGTAGATTACATTGCAACAAGAAATAGATCTGTACTAACTTGTAAACATAGGGTTTTGGATTTTTGTAATAACAACAATAATGTAGCATTTATCTCACCCAATAATTTCCAATTTTCCATAAATTCTTTGACAGCACAGGTTACTTCTTCAGCCACAATATCCCAAGCATCCCTATAGAAACCATTACTATACCCATCAGGACCAAAACTCTTGGTAGGTTTTATGCTAAAAATAAATTCCTTCACTTCTTTATGAGTAACAAGTTCTAGGAGGGTCATTTGTTGCTACACATTTAAAGTGTGTCCCCCTTTTAAGAAGTATTCTTCTGCCTTTTATCTACCCAACTCCCCCTTTTCCCCTAATATGTTAGAAATATACATGACAAAGACTCCAGCTATTTGATTTGGTTGAGTTTGGATCTTCAAATTCTCATCTTGTATTTGTGTTATACTTTGTTTGAGCCTTCTTTGTTTCAGTACTGACTGAAAGTATTTTGTATTGTTATCCCCTTTTAGCCAAGTAGCTTTGCTTTGGTGTACCAGCATCACTTCTGCCATGTAGCTCTTCTTTTGAACTTTTTCCCTGCTTCCTATTCTTCTTCCTATGCCTTTAAATTCATAGGATTTGGTTGTAATCTCTCCTGCTTCTCAGCTAGTTTCACTCTTAAGTTGCCCACTTCCTCCATTAACTTACTAAAGTGTTTGGTGTGTAGCTTTCTCAGTTATCTTGTCAGCAGTTTTAGCTTCTGAACTATCTTATACATTTTATACCCTTTTATTTGTTTGTTCCAGCATTCCTATACCATCATCTTTAACTGGTCATAGGAACTCCACATGTTGCAGTATTTAAACAGTCTCTTTTGCTTTTTATATCCTCCTTCTTCCTGCACAAGAATGGGACTTTGATCACTCACTTCCTCGATCAAAAAAGTTGTTATATAAGTTGGCATTTCATCCACCCAGTCACAATTTATTAATGACCAATCAATCTTTGAGAACGCTCTATTAGTTGTTCCTTTATCATTATATGTGTAGTATTGCCCTTTCCTTCCTATTTCCTCTAGCATACATGTACTTAAGCAGTCCTAAAAGTCTTTCACCTCAGCTAATGTTACTGGTATCCCACTTATTAAGCACATTATTGAAATCACCTAGTATGAGCCATTGTATATGCATCCCTATACTCCTTTGATTCAAATACTTACATAATTCGTTCCTCTCTTCTCTCCCATTCTGAGCATAGATATAAGTGTAGTAAAACTCTTTCATCAGCAATACTTTCATCCAGCAAACTTGGATTGAACAACTCTATCTATACTTTTCAATTTTATTTTTGTCTCCACTAGCCTTATTAAATTTACTTCGAGTTTATTACGGAGGAATACCACTTCGCTTTGCTTACTTAGGCCATTTTAGGCCTCTTAGATTCCAGCATAAAAGATTAACCATTCCCCAAGGGAATTGGTGCAATGTTAGTAGCCTTTTCCCCTGGATTTGCTTCATCCTGATTCCCCATCAGTTGTTCAAAGATGTTTGCTATCTTGGTAGGCTGATACTTTTTCACTTGTTTGAACCTTTTCTGATACCCTCCAAATCTTCTATTAACTATCACTTTTTCCTTCCCTTTGTCTGGTTCCTTGCCCACATTATTTGGCTCTGTGACTACTTCTTCCTTACCATTTGCTAGTTTCAGTTTCACACTCCTCCTTCTCATGCCCATATTTCTTACAATGGTTGCATATTGATGACTTCCAATCATATGTCACTGATTGTGATACAATTATTCCTCTCATTCCTGAACAACACTTCCTCAAGCAGTTTTGGACCCACATTTTGCTATAACTAACATTCTAGCATAACCAAGCACAGTTTCTTCTTCGTTTGCTTATCAAACATCGATGGTTTGCCCACAAGGCTTCCTATTTTGCTAAATCCTCTTGCACTCCAATATTTGAAATCAAGTCGTTGTAGCCTTATCCATATTGGAACAGTCAATAGCTCTTTCTTTGAAATTCTAGTTCTAGTGTCCACGCTTTCACAATCATAGGCTTGTTATCAAAATGATATATGCCCCCTTCTAGTACTCCCACTTTCCCTTCCTCATTATCGAATCTCACCATTACTATTCATTCCTCATCATGGCCACCTTGTTTATCCCATATTTTCCCCACATTCTTTGTATGTATCTATTAAATACTGAAAAAGGAGGGTGTGCTCCCAATAAAATACATAGCATACTACTGTATTTTTCCAATACTCAATTTATGAGCTAATATCCCCCATTTCAATTTCCCCAATCTTTTGGTTGTTATAGCTCTCAGGGTTAACATACTCCAACTTAAATCCAACATTCACTATCTTTAAAATATCAAATTATCCTAAATTGACTTCCCTTTGCAATATGAATCCTTACCTCGATCCTCAGAGTTGAGGTCCTGCTCCACCTTGTCTGCCCATGAACTTTGAGAACTTCCTCGACTCATATTGTTTGACCGTTTCTGCACACTCTCTTTCCCCGGAGTAGCCACTTTCATTGGGTTCCTTCGCACCATTTCTGAGCTTGCATCCTAAAATCTTGTCTCTAAATCGGCTTTGTTCCCTTTACTGTTTCCTTCCCTATACCTAGTTCCCCCATTTATGAGCCTCCCTAGTGAAGATCCTTGGTTCCAATAGATGTTAAGCTCGAGTTCTTTGGTCTCCTGCCCATGGCTAGCGCACGTTTCTTGAGTACCTTTACAAGAGCCTTAATTTGCTTTTCACGTAGTGCTGCTGCTATGATTACTAGCATGTTTTGTTGTATCTTAAGAAGGCATATTGCAGGTGATTTGGAAAATTCTTCAGCTCAACTATAAGTGGTTCCTCAATAGACGGTTTTGCTAGCTGCGGTTCCCATTTTTTCACGTCTATGTAAAGCATGGCCAGGTTTCGTGAGTGACTTCCGGCCCCCATCTTTGCAACAACTACTTCATTACAATAGCTCTCATCTTCCTCTACATAATTCAACATAACTTCAGCCATTGAGTCAGCACTTGAGTAAGCTAACTCCCCAAGGTCTTACACAACCTTACGTCTTCACATAATCCACCACATCAACAATGGTTTTTACTTGGAAGTCATCAGGCCTTCTTAGTGCTATATCAATATTGAAACTTACGTCTTCACCATTTGCCCTAAATCTTAGACTCCCATTTTCAATATTCACCAAGGCTCTACTTGTAGCTAGAAATGATCTTCCCAAAATAATAGGCACATCAATATACATGTCACAATCCAGAACTATGAAATCAGCCAGGAATATGAACTTATTTACTCTCACTAAGACATCATACAATATTCCGACCAGCCTTTTGATTGACCGATCAGCCATAAGTAGCTTCATGGTTGTTGGGTCCAAAATATTCACACCAAACTGTTCAAATACCATCAGAGGCATCAAATTTATACAAACCCCTAGATCATTGATATCAACTCGACCTTGTTTTCAAGCGAAATTCCCATCACCACCACAACCCGATAAGCTTCCTCAAGAAAATCAATAGGGTCCTTGTCTGTATTTGACCCATGAAATTCTGATGGATTTGTTTACATAAAGTCACATATTCTGGTGGCTAGAGTACGCACTTGAGGAGGAATGTCCAACTCCCAATTTGTTGGTTATCCATACTTGGGCCAACAAAGAAAATATGGCTCAGAACTCCACATAAGACAATGCATTTCATATAAGAGTAGAGGGACTTGTTCCTCGGAAGTGCCTCACTGATGGGAAGCTTTTCGTGGTGGCATGCTCTAGAAACAAGCAAAAGACCATCGTTAGTTAGCAGAAAACCTGATTCAACTCCAAAGCATGACATGAGTAAGAAAGAAAGGAAGACTTTCCTTAACCGTCTCATAGCCTCTCACTCAAGATAGTGGCATGCTTCACAACCTTGAACGAGACTCTATGCTATAGGGCGTGCATGGACATTTTAGGACTATTTTAAAACATCATGCTCTGATACCAAGGTTATAATGACTGACCTAGGAGGCTAGTCATCACATGGAAAATGAGATATCCGAAGGCACCTCACCCATGCCATCTCTAGCAGCTTAAGCATTCATAGGCATTAATAAAACCTTTGTGAAACAAGTAAGGGAAAAAGGACTAAGGGCCAATTTGACAATGAAGCAATATTACAAAACAGTGAAAATACTACAATCAACTTGTCAGTCCATATGCATACCATTTAAATCATAAACGGATGGGACCGGTATCAGTTGATCTCCATCAAATAGAAAGAAGTCCAAAACACTGCAACATAGGACGTAAAATCCTCATAAGGGATACGAATATATTATCTTAAGCAAAGCAAATATACAAGATAGAAGGAAAAAATGGAGGAGTCCCGAACTAAGGGCTCACCACAATAATACTACTAGTCTTGGACACCAAAAACTAGCCTTGAGCCAGTAGTGGAGTGCCTATCCTTACATGGCTTAGTCATGTAGGCAAAATATGTGTTCGTACATTTTTATGCAGTATGTATTTGAGATTCACTGCATGGATGATATTGTAATGTCATCCTTATTAAACTTATCATATAAGGATATCTATGCAATAAAATATACATAAGTGAGCTTAAATATGCACAAGGTATATGGCTCAAGATTAATATGTGACAATGCATCAGAAACCACACAAACTGAAAACATACATAAGATCATAGGCTTGTGAGAATGAACCTTAACAGATATATAAGACCATGTGAGCTACTACACGGTATCCAACATAACCCTCTACGTTGGTATGGGGAGACCACTTATCAGGTGGAGCTCCGTCAAACTTAGTATGAATCATAATGACAAATATGGTTTACGTGGATCCACTAGCCTAGCCTACAGGACTCTTATAGTGACACATAGTTAATGTCACTAAGGGTTTCTCTTAAGGTTCCCTTACCGAACCTCACCACAAGGTCACATTTGGTGCTATGTCATCCCATGGAATCTTTAAAGTTCAAATTAGAATCATAAGTGGCAATCATAGGAGTATCTCAAACTTAACAACTACCAAGTGAGAATTGTCCTTACATCTGGGACATTTCTTAAACATCTTTTAGGGAAATTAACATCAAACTCATATTTTGATAAACTTAACTTTGAAACACTTCATCAATGCCCTTATCATAATCATAAGCCATAGAAATCTTTACTTGGAAACTAGGTGACCTTTGTTTTATCATGGAATAATCATAAATCACATATGTCATAGGATATTTCTTATAAAAGAAACATCATAAACACTCAACCGTAATCATATCGAAAATCATCATGGAATCAACATTCTTCTTCTAATATGCATATATTTACTTAACAAGACAATACTAACTTCATATGTATCATAGAATAACAAAAATATCATGAAATCATCATAAGCATGTACATTACCTTGAGAAACTTAAAGAAAAGGTAAAATACTTAATAGAGAACTTTATGGGTGAAAAGATACCCATAAATCAACTTACATACCTTGGAAGAATTCGAGAGAAACGAACTTGTAGGATTGAGGAAGAAATCTTGGAACCCTAACCCTTCCTAACTTGTTCTTGAGAGCCCCTTTTTGCCTTAGAAATTTAGAGAGTGAAGAATGGAAGAGAGAATGACGTAATTAGGGCTTAAGGGATATTGTAGAGTCCTTATCCCATCCCCCAAACAATGTAACATAGGAATGGAAAGGACAGAAATGACAAAACTGCTCCTCATTGAAACAGCCGAGATCAACCAACAAGACCCTGATTATGGGTCGTAACTTAATCCACGGGCTGTAAGTCCCTTCATCTGATAACACATCTAAAATTTCTTGAAAACTGACTTTGCCAAAACTCAAAACCACGAAGCATCAGTATAGGCCATGGTTAGACTCATAGAGTCCTTTTACACTTAACCATGTTTCCTCATTTCCTTAGCCTTACCCATGAAAGGAATTTCTATGGGTCGTAAACCATTCGATGGGCCATTTGATAACTCGTAAGTTACTTTCTTGGAAACTCCAAATTTCCTTCAAGTCTAGGGTCCCACTCACCAAACCATCAATGGGTCGTAAGGATCCAATAGACCATCACTTAGTTTGTAGGTTACCTCGCACTTGGTGACTTTCCCCCTTCCTGAAAATCTATGTTTAAGGACGGTACCAATAGGTCTTAAGTCACCTCGTAAACCAGACCCCAGCCTATTTTTCAGGCTAACTTTTCAATACTCAAGGCTTATAAATTGGGTGTCGTTCTAGTTTTAGATAGGTGATATGGAATCTATTGGCCTAGATTTGGTGTTAGATATTATAGAAAGGCTGAAGTTGACTCAAGAGAAGTTGAAAATGGCTCAAAGTTGTCAAAAGTCTTGTTTGGATATACGGAGAAGAGACCTTAAGTTCCATATTGGTGATTGGGTGTATGCGAAGGTTTCACCCATGAAGGATATGATGTGTTCTTTTGTAAAAATGGTAAGTTGAGTCCTCGGTATGTTGGTCCTAATGATATTGTTAAACAGTTTGGCAATACAACTTATAGATTGGACATTCCTTCGGATATGAGTTCCATTCACCTAGTGTTCTAAATGTCCATGTTGAGGAAGTTGGTTGGTCGTCTAATTACAATAGTGCCCTTGTTTTTTTATTGGGGGAAGGGTAAAGGGAAATAGAGAGGGGATTATAATGTGGGGAATCGAACCCTCACCAGCAAGGTGGGAGTTCAGGTAGCCAAACAACTGAGCTACTAAGATTCCCCATTGTACCCTTGGATGGTGTTGACGTTGAGGAAAACTTGACTTATGAAGAGGTTCTATTTGAAATTTTAGATAGGCAACTGAAGAGGCTTCTCTAATACCCCTCATGTTTTTAGGCTCGAAAAATCGAAAGACATAAAGTTTCTGATAATCAGGAGCTAGGAGCTAGTTTACGGCCCGTGTGATAACCTACGAGCCGTAGATAGGTCTCCTAGGTGGAGGCACTAAGGAACCAAAATTTGTCTATCCCTGGGGCCCTCCTACGAAGGGTTCTATGGCCTGTAAGTGTATATATGAGTTATACTGCATGTTCTTGGATTTAAAGCTGCAATTCCAATAGCACAACTTTTGTTACACCTTGATCTACGAGTCACGTTACGAGCCGTATGCCTTTCCATGGTCCATAAGTGGGGTTTCGTGGATGGTTCTGATAGTTTTTAATGAAGGGTATTTTTCACTTTTTCATTCCATCTAATGTCCTAATCTAGGTTGTTTTGGCTACTCTAACTACCATAATTGACCTAACTCCTATAAAGTCTTATTCCTAAGTCATTTAAAGCTTTTAATTCTCAAAATTCTCTCAAAGGTTTCCAATAATTCTCTCCTAAGTTAAGGGTTCCGTTAAAGCAAAAGCTTGAAGGTTTATTAAGGAATTCCAAATTTTCTTCTCCAATTCTAAGGATTCAACTTGAGGAGCTATAACTCCTAATGCATGGATTACGGTTCCTATATAATGATTATGACTAATTAAGCATGAATTATGATAAATTTCACGAAGTATATGATTTTCAAGTTAAAGTATGTGATCTCAAAGTATGCATGATTAGGGATTAATGATTAGATGTGGGTTCCTTGTTAATGATTGAATTTAATTTTAATTGCATATTTTCTCTATGAATCCTAATCAATTGCATGATTTTGACTCAAATGTCCATGGACCCACACTTAGCCCTAGTCTCTTATGATAAAGTTATGCATTTTATACCTATGACCTCCATTATGAAAAGCATGTTCCAAATAATGATGATGATTATGACAATGAGGATGTATATGAAAGCTATTATGACACTATGATAAAGAGGGAGATGAATACCCTAATGTTATGATGATGTAAAAGTGGGAATGTCTACCCACACTATGATGAAAGCAAGTTTAAAAAGCTTTTAACCAAAATTCATATTTTTCATACTTGGCATACAACTTCTCTTCCCTCAATCTTTGTAGCATCACCCTCAAATGACCCATATGCTCCTCCTTACTATGTGAATAGATCAAAATATCATCAATGAAAATCACAACAAACGAATCAAGATATGGTTTAAAGACTTTATTCATAAGATTCATGAAGATAGCCGGTGCATTGGACAACCCAAAAGACATCACAACAAACTTATAAACGCCCATACCTAGTCCGGAAGGCCGTCTTAGGAATATCATACTCCCTCACCTTCACTTGATTGTACCCAGATCGAAGATCAATCTTAGAGAAGTGATTAGCCCCTTGTAATCGGTCAAACAAATCGTCAATCCTTGGAAGAGGATACTTATTCTTTATGGTGACCCTATTAAGTTGCGGGTAGTCAGTACACATTCTAAGGGACCCATCTTTCTTCTTCACAAATAACACTGGTGCACCCCGAGGTGATTGGCTAGGCCTAATGAAACCCTTCTCCAACAAATCTCTCAATTGCTCCTTCAACTCCTTTAACTCCGCCAAGGCCATACGGTAAGGGGGAATAGAAATGGGTTGAGTATCAGGAAGAAGGTCTATACCAAAATCTATTTCCCTTTCGGGAGGAACACCGGGAAGGTCATTTTGAGAACCATCAAGGAACATATTTACAATCAGAACCAACTCTATAGGAAGGACCTTGGACTCCACATCTCTTACCCTCACAAGATGACAGAGACACCCCTTAGAGATCAACTTACGGGCTTTAACGCAAATGATGAACCTACCCTTGACCATCACATCATGACTCTTCCAATTAAGAATGGGTTCATTTGGGAATTGGAATTAGACCCTATAGGTTCTACAATCAATAGAGGCATAGTATGAATGCAACCAATCTATCCCAAGAATAACTTCAAAATCATCCATTTCCAACTCAAAAAGATCACAAGGCAATATCTTATGTAAAATGCAAATGGGACAATTTCTATACACCTTTTTAAAAATAATAGATGAACCAATAGGAGTAGACACCTCATACGACTCACACAACAATTTGGGATCAACATGAAACTTTTTGGCAACAAAAGGGGTAGTAAAAGAAAGAGTGGCACCCTAATCAATCAATGCATACACATAAAAATCAAAGACTTTTAACACACCAGTGATGACATCAGGAACCTCCTCAACCCCTTGCCTCCCTTGGAGTGCATAAAACCAATTGTGCCTTTGGGCACCACCTTGTTGGCCATCTCTCCCCAAAGGAATCACATTTGCACCTTGTGGACGAACCTCCTTACCCTTGTTGTGGTTACGAGGATAATCAATCTTTTTGTGACCTACTTCCCCCACACCTATAACATGCATTAGTGTTTTTCAAATATGGGCCCGCATGAGCCCTACCACATCTTCCACACACTTTGTTAGGAACCACACTACCAACGCGTTGGGTCCTTGGGAAGACATTGGCAAACACCCTATTAGAAGCATGAGAAAGCCCTTGGCCTTGATGGAACCAGCCACCCTTTCGACTTTGGAACTTTCCCTCAAAATGGGCCCTCTTGGCCTCATTACTCCACCTCTTCCTCAACTCTTCCTCCTCCATTTGTTCAGCATAAGTCATCAGATGGGACAAATCCATGTTGCTAATCAACATAGCGGACCAGCATTCCTCACTAACTAAATTGGATACACCCATCACGAACTTGTTCATTCTAGACCTTGGGTCGGCAACTAAGTAGAGGTCATATATAGAGAGTCGATTGAACTTAGGGGCATACTCCCTCACACTCATAGAACCTTGTCTCAAATTAATAAACTCCACCATCTTGGCCTTTCTAAGCTCAAGAGGAAAGAACCGATTAAGAAAAGCCGCCTTGAACTCCTCCTAAAGCACCACATTATTGATTCCCTTCCCCTCCTTCCATTGATTAAACTATATTTATGCTACCACTTTGAGTTGGTAGGCTGCCAACTCTGTTTTCTCTTCTAATCTAACACCCATGATAGCCAACACCTTGTTGACCTCATCAATGAACTCTTGAGGGTCCTCATCTACCTTAGACCCATAGAATTCCGGTGGGTTCATCCTCATGAAGACTCTCACCCTAGATCCTGGGGTAGGTGGATGAGGGGCTTGAGCCCCTTGATTGGCTTGGTTAGCCACAACTTGATCTAGCAAGGTGAGAGCATCCCGGAGCTCACAATGAGCCGGTTGTCCCTCGGGAGTGCGGGCCCTTCTTCCTCTTATGTTAAGCATGATCTAGGATAGCAAAGAACAATTGTTAGGGGGGGAAACCTTACTTCAACCCTATAGCATGACTTAGAAACATTTCCTAAAACGCCTTATAGCCTCTTGCTCATAGTTATGGTGCAAAACACAACCATGAATAAGACTCTAATCAACGCGGTGTGATGGATGCCGAGGACCATTAACAGCCTAGTGCTCTGATACGAGGTTTGTCATGACCCAAGACTAAGGCCTAGACCTGACACGGCAAAAGAGGAACCCCAACGGACCCCAAACAAGTCTCTTAACATATCACTACACATAATTGGTCACGGAAGCAATTAAACAACATAATAAGAGTAGACATAAGGGAAAGAGGGATAAAGGGATACTTTCATCACATAGGTATCAAAACAAGAGAGTCAAGGGTCAATAATAACACGTACAACAACACTTCTACTAGATAGATAAGAGTGGGGGCCAAGACAAGCAATTGGTCTCACCCTCATAGTCCATATATACATAAAAGAAAGATAGTCTTAGTAAATAGCATGAGATCATAGATATTGTCCCCGGAATGGAGGACTCACTAATTAGCTTGAGAGAAATTATACTAGCCACGTGGAGAAAGATGCTGAAGGAGGGCTCCGGTTCCTACATGGTGACATCATGTAGGCATAGAGTATACATTAGTGCATTTGAATATACTAAGTATGTAGGATGCAATGCAACAAGAGATAAGCAACATAATCGAAATGCAAAATCATAGGCAATGAGTAGTATATAACAATATAGCATGCATGGAAGATGCTTGAAGTAAATCATGCTTACATATTACATTATATATGTGCAACAAGAGACCATCATTATAGAGTTCATAGTCTATCCAGGTACAAACCCCTTGATTGGTTGGTGGATCATCTCACCCTACCACCCATGGTGATTGAGATACAAACCCCCCAACCTGGTTAGCAATGTACAAATCCCTTGATTGGTTAGTGGATCGTCATACCTTACCACCCAAGATGATTGAGGTACAAACCCCTCAACATACAAACCCCTCGACATGGTTACCCGGGCTCACAACCCCCTGAGTGGGGCGTGCTCAATTTCCAACACAATGTAGGAGAATATCATATACATACATTCCTTTCATCATCATAAAGTCATTCATCTCATAAGACATGCATTGGACCTTCAATTCCTCAAGAAATCATAATTGGACATTTTATCAAACACTTGATGGGTGTGCAATGCTAGTGTAAAATCATGAAATTAAAGAGTGAATTCATGCAACAAATCTTGAAGTAAATAATCCCACCAATACTTGGTAACACCATCATACCATACACGTCAAAACCTTTCATCAAATCTCAAGATACATCTAAGATTCAAAGCTCTAAACATGCATAAAATGTCATACTTTTAAAAAACCCCAACATAGTTCATAGTCATATTCATAATAGAAAACCCATATGTAAAATAAACTTAGAAACATGTATTTTAGGTAAAAAGGAAGCTTAGGCACTATGGGTGAAAGGACCCAATGGTTGAAACCCGCATACCATAACTTTGGAGAATTCCTTGATAAAGATATTAATGGAGACTTGAAGCTTGAGTGAAATCCTTGAGATCCAAAAGAGATTTGGACACTTGAATTTTGAGATAAAATATTGTCTAAGTGTTTGAGTGAGTATTGGGAAATTTTTGGATTATATGAAGGTGAAATATGGCTATGTATAGGTATTTTGATACATGGGGACACTTAGGCCCAAGACATAAAAGTCTTTTACAGAGATAGAATAAAGCTGGATAGAAAATACACTGTGGCGCGCCCTTGGTAGGTCCCACCAGGGGCACGAATAGCTCACTGAAAATTTCAACTTTGAAAAATGAAATTGCGATTCATTTGCTCTAAAATTGAGGTTAGATCCATTTTCCGCTCAATTTTACCTCTGATCAAGAATATGAAGTTATATTTTTGATATCATGCACAGATTTTGATATATATGGAAATTATGATTTCAGGCACTTCTGAGGCGTATTTTCGGGCACTTTTTGGGATCATTCCAACTTGAAATTGCTGAGTGTCCTAATATTGCTAATAAAGGTAAGGAAGGGCATCCCGAAAGTCAAATGGCTGAAAAAGTGAAAGCGCAACAAGGTGCCCTAGCTCAAGGTGGTGGTCCACATGGTAATCAGTTTTATGCTTTGCATGCTAGACAAAAAGTTAATAAGGCTCTCGATGTAGTTAAAGATATGTTGAGATTCTTTGATCATGATGTATATACTTTGCTTGACCCTAGTGCCAATATGTCTTTTGTTACTCCTTATGTTGCCATAAAATTTGATGCGTCTCCAGAAGTCTTTTTAGAGCTCTATTCGGTTTATACTCATATTGGTAAGTCAATCTTAGCCAAGAAAGTATATAAAAGTTGTCCTGTGTCGGTTTTACATAAAGTCTTCCCAAGTGATCTATGAGCTTGATATGACTGATTTTAACATTATTCTTGGTATGGATTGGTTGATGCATCCTATGCTTCAATTGATTGTAGGTTTTGCAGAGTCACATTCCAAGTCCCTAATGAACCCATCTTATAGCAGAAGGTAACTAATTCTATGTTCAAAGGTAAGTTTTTCTCCTACATGAGAGCTTTGAAAATGATCTCTAAAGGTTGTTTATATCATTTTGTCGGAGTCATGGATGTTGAGTCTCATGTTCCTCTTCTTGATTCGGTCCCTATCGCAAATGAGTTTCCCGATGTCTTTCCTGATGATCTACTTAGTATTACTCCAATATGGGAAATTGATTTTGGTATTGATCTTTTGTGTAACACCCAAGCTATTTATTTCCCTCCATATCGAATGGCCCCGAAAAAATTGAAAGAACTGAAGGGACAACTAAAGGATTTACAAGATAAGGGATTCATAAGGCCTAGTGTGACGCCATGGGGTGCTCCTATGTTGTTTTTAAGAAAGAAAGATGGTTCATTTTGGATGTGTGTGGATTATCAGCAATTGAATAAACTAATCATCAAAAACAAATATCCACTTCCAAGGATAGATAGCCTTTTTGATCAATTACAAGGTGCAAGCTACTTTTCTAAGATTCATTTCTTGTCTAGATATCACCAATTAAGGGTGAAGAAGGATGACAGTCCAAATATGGCATTCAAAACTTGGTATGATCATTTTGAGTTTTTGATTATGTCTTTTGACTAATAAATACCCCTGCCGCTTTTATGAATTTGATGAACAGGATCTTCAAACAGTATTTGGATATGTTTGTGATAGCGTTCATAGATCATAGATTTGTCTACTCAAGGGATATGAAAGAGCATGAAGATAATTTGAGGATTATGTTGCAAACGTTGAGAGATAGATAACTCTTTGCCAAGTTTAGAAAGAGTGAAGACAGATAACTTTTCTTGCTCATATTATTTCAGGAGATGGTATTAGGGTGGATCTAAAGAAGACTGAAACGCCCCAAAAAGTACCCAAAAATGTGCCTCGAAAATGCCCATAATTGAAATTTTCATACATCTCACAATCTGTGCATGACATCAAAAATCCGACTACATATTCTTGATCAGGGGACAAAATTGAGTAGAAAATGGGCATAACCCAAATTTCATAGAACCCATGGCGAAAAACAAATTTCGCCAAAAGTTCAATTTCCAGAATCTATTCATGTTGGCTCGCATCGTGGAGCCATTGTGGAGTAGCATATTTTGTTGCCATCTTTTCTTATTTTGGCCAAAGGCTTTGGGGATTTTGACCTAGGTCTTCCTATTCATAAAAACACCTATACTTAGTAATGTTTTAACCCCGTATCATTCAAGACATTCCCTAAAACCTTCTCTAACACTTAGCCAAATATTTCACCCAAAATCAAGTGTCCCAAACTCATTAAGGATCTTAAGAAAGTTCATTCAAGCTCCAAGTTCTCAGTCAAATCTTCATCAAGGAAATCTTCAAATTTGAGGTATGTGGGTTTCAATCATTAGGTCCTTTCATCCATAGTGGCCAACCTTCCTTTGTATAAAAATTGCATGTTTCTAAGTTATTTTACTTATGGGTATTATTCATTATGAACTTGATTATAAACTATGTTGGGTTTCATAAGATGTGACTGTTAAGCATGTTTTGAGCTAGGAATCTATTATCTATTATGAGATTTGATGAGGGGCTTTAATGTATCTTTCATTAGGATATTAGCAAGTGTTGGTGGGTTGATTTACATTAGATTTTCTCACATGATTTCACTCTTTAATTGCATGATTTTGAACTAGCATTGCACACCCACCAAGAGTTTAATAAAATGTTCGATTATGGCTTCTTGAGTTATTAATGATCTATTGTATGGCCTATGAGTCAAGTGACATTATGATGACGAAAGGAATGCTTGTATGTGATGGTTTCATGAAAAGTATCTATGGCGTTTCAAGTTGACCACACCTTGTTGAGGGGGTGATATACGTCAACCACCTTATCGGGGGATGTTATGCCCACACTACCATGTTAAGGGGTATATACCTTGGCCACCTTGTCGGGGGGTGTTATACCCGTACTACCAATTGAGGGGTAGATTCCTCAATCACCTTCCAAGGGGGTGATATGCCTTGGATTCCAAGTATTAGTTTCTTGGTCTATGATGATGGTCCCTTTCTACACATGTAATATGTTTTATACAAGCATGTCTTACTTCAAGCATTGATCATGTATACAATATTGCCATTATACTTACCCATTGCTTATGTATATGCACTTTGATTATATTGTCTATCTCTTGTTGCATTGCATCCTACATACTTATTATATTCAAACATCCTAATGTATACTCTATGCCTACATGATGTTACCATGTAGGAACTGGAAGCCCTCACAATCATCCTCTCTATGGCTAGTTGGTCATCTTGTAGATAAGCTATTGGTGAGTCCTCAAGTTTTGGAACACTAGCTTTGCGCTCTTGCTTGCTATTTCTTTATGTTGAAATTTGATACAAATATGATGAGCCCAAAAAGTTTTCTTCGCCCCCGCCAAATCTATATTAGAGGTGATGTTGGAAAAGTGATGTAATTATGCTTGAGCTTTGACTCTTTTGATGATTTATGCTACTAAAGACTTCCCTTAGTCCCGTTATCCCTATCTCTACTCTCTTGTTGTTGTTCAATTGCTTTCACGACCAAGGATGTGTAAATGATACGCTAAGATGCTTGTTTGGGGTCCCTTCAGGTTCCCATTCTCCGTGCCTCAGCTGGTCCCTAGGCTTGGGCAATGACAAACTTGGTATCATAGTGCTAGGTTGTTAATAGTCCTCAGAATCTAACACAAAAGGTCAATTAGAGACCTATTCATGATTGTGAAGTGCACCACAACTATGAGTAAAAGGCTATGAGATGTTTTAGGAAATGTTTCCCTTCTTTATGATCTATGTCGTGTTTTAGGAGTAATGAAAGACCTTTTCTCTAAAGAATGTTCTTTGCTATTCTAGATCATACTGATTCTAAGATGAAGAAGAGCTCGTACTCCCGAGGAGCAACCAGCCCCTCCAGTTCCTCAAGATCCTCAAGATGGGGGAGTGGCTCATGAAGAGTTTCGAAATGCTATTACCATGTTAGCTCATCCTATGACTAATCAAATCAAACAAGGGGCCCCTAGCCCCTCATGCTCCTACTCTGGCATCTAGGGTGAGGGATTTTATAAAATTGAACCCACCAGGGTTCTATGGGTCTAAAGTGGATGAGGATTCTCAAGAATTTATTGATGAGTTATACAAAGTTTTTCTATTATGGGGGTTAGATTGGAGGAGAAAACAGAGTTGGCGTCCTATCAAGTCAAAGGGGTGGCCCAAATATGGTTTACTCAATAGAAGTAGGAGAAGGGGCACAACAATGTGATGCTCTGGTAGGAGTTTAAGGTGGCATTTCTCAACCAGTTCTCCCCTTTTGATCTAAGGGAGGCCAAAATGATGGAATTCATGAATCTAAAGCAAGGGTCGATGAGTGTGAGGGAGTATGCCCTCAAGTTCAACCAACTCTCCAAATATGCTCCATAATTGGTGGCCGAGCCAAGGTCTGGGATGAACAAGTTTTTGATGGGTGTATCTGATTTGGTGAATGAGGAGTATTGCGCCGCCATGTAGACAGGTGATATGGACTTGTCCCTCCTCATGGCTTATGCCGAACAATTGGAAGGGGAAAAGTTGAGAAAGAGGAGAATAGGTGAGCCCAAGAAGGCTCGTTTTGAAGATAGATTCCAAGGTCCCAAGGGTGGCTGATTTCATCAAGGCCAAGGGTCTTTGAATGCTCCTAAAAGAAGGTTTGCTAATTACAACCCAAGGGTCCAAGTTGGTGGGAGGAAATTACTCCCTCTGTCCCATTTTATGTTGCACCCTTTCCTTTTTGGTCCGTCTAAAAAAGAATGTCACCTTACTCTAATTGGAAACAATTGGCTTTAAAATTCCCCTTTTACCATTAATGAAATGAATCTCAACCACAAAAATTTCTCAGAATGATTTTACACCACAAGTCTTACTTTTTTGCTTAAACACCGTGCCAAGTCTAAGGGTGCCACATAAAATGGGACGGAGGGAGTAACATGGAATTTGTGGTTGGGTTGCCTAAGACTAGGAAGCATTTTGATTCTATTTGGGTTGTGGTTGATAGAATAACAAAGTTGGCTCATTTCCTATTGGTCAAGACTACTTATGGTGCTGAAGATTATGCTAAATTGTACACTCATGAGTTGGTTAGATTGCATGGGGTGCTTTTATCTATCATTTCAGATCATGGTGCTCAATTCACTTCTCACTTTTTGTCATGACCCAAGCCTAGGGCCTAGATGTGACTGGAGAATAAGGAACCCGAAGGAACTCCAAACAAGCTTCCTAGCATATCAACACACATCGTTGGTCGCGAAAGCAAGATAGTTTATCATAAGAAATATAAACAAGGGGAAATTGGGACTACGGGAGAGAGACTTATATTTAAATAGCTTGAATATCATAAGTGAGTCAAAGCTCAAGCATAATACATATTTGTCCAACAAAACCTCTAACATAAATCTTAACGGGGGCCAAGACAAGCAACCGGGCTCACCCGCATAGTCAAAGTATGCCAAAAAAGAAAGATAGTCTTCAATATATAACATAAGAACATAGTTATTGCCCTCGGACATGAGGACTCACCAACAAGCTTCAATGGAAGCCACTAGCCACATGGAGGAGGAGGATGACCAAATGGATCTCTGGTTCCTACATGGTAACATAATATAAGCATAGAGTATGCGTTAGTACATTTGAATGTACTAAGTATGTAGGATTCAATGCAACGAGAGATAAGCAACGTAATCGAAATGCATAAACATGGGTAATTGATAGCATAATAACAATATGACATATATGAATGGTGCTTGAAGTTAAATCATGCTTATATAGAACATAGTATGTAAGTATAAAGAGACCATCTTTTGGCTACTGGACTTACCATCTCCCATCCTAGGCAATTGAGGTATCAACCCCTCAATTTGCTTATTAACATACACCACCCACCTCTAAGGCGATTGAGGTATCAACCCCTCAATTTGCTTAATGAGGTATCAACCCCTCAATTTGATTATGAGGTACCAACCCCTCAATTTGGTTAATGAGGTATCAACACCTCAATTTGGTTAATGAGATATCAATCCCTCAATTTGGTTAATGAGGTATCAACCCCTCAATTTGGTTAATGAACATCATCCCTTTTATCATAGCGGTCAAGGTGTAGTACCCCCTCATCAAGCCATGGTCATCTTAGAATAATATGGATAATTCTCATAAATATAGCTCATAGAAACATTCATTTCATCATTACAAAGTCATTCAAGTCATAAGACATGCATTGGTACTTCAATTCCTCAAGAAACCATATTCGAACATTTTATCAAACATTTGACGGGTGTGTAATGGAGGTAAAAGACCATGCAATTCATAGATGAAATCCTACTAGAAAATCCATTGTAAAATCATCAATAAACACCTTGCAACACCCTCAAGCAATATACATCAAAATCCCTCATCAAATCTTACAATAGATCAAAGATTAATAGCTCAAAATATAGCACAACAGTCACAACTATACATGGCTTTAACATAGTTCATAGACATGTTCATACTAGTAAACCCATTTGTAAAATCAACTTTAAATCATGCAACTTGAGTAAAAAGGAGATTGGGGCACCAAGGGTGGAAGAACCCAATGGCTAAAACCTACATACTTAGCTTTGGAGAATTTTATGAAAAAGACTTTACTGGAGACTTGAAGCTTGAAGGAAATCCTTAGATCCGGATGAGGGTTTTGGGACTTGAATCTTAAGAGAAATACTAGTCTAATTACTTGAGTGAGTATTAGGGAATGTTTAGGATGATATAAGGGTGAAATAAGGCTATGTATAGGTACCTTCAAGTATAGGAACCCTTAGTCCCAAGACTTCAAAGTCTTCCACGGAGGTCAAAAAAACAGGACCAAAATAACACTGCTGCGCATCGCTGAAGCGACACGGATTACTCACTGGAATTGCATTTCTACACATATGAGTTCTTCAAAAACTGGCATAAATTCTTCATCCGAACTCAGAATGAAGTGAAACCTAGTGCATTGGAAAGCAAATTCAAAGAGCTTTAATTTAGTAGGTCGTAGGCTACCCAGTTCTTTGTGTGCTTAGAGATATTTCCCTTTAAAGTTGACTATCCTCAATCACGTGTTTGCAATTTTTGAATTTTGATACAGTTGCTCTAAAATCAGGTTAGACCCATTCCCCACTCAATTTTTCCCTTTGAACAAGAATATGGTGTCAGATTTTTGAAATAAAGAATGGATTTTTAGACATATGGAAATTACAATTTCGGGCACATTCGAGACATATTTTCGGGAACTTTTTGGGGTTGTTTCACTTTTGAAGATTTTTCCAAAGAGGTGTTGGTACCAAGGTAAAGCTTAGTATGGCCTTTCACCCTCAAACGGATAGCCAAGCTGAAATAACTATCCAAACTCTTGAGGATATGCTTAGAGCTTGTGTTTTGGAGTTTAAGGTTGTTGGGATGAACATCTTCTACTCATTGAGTTTGCTTACAATAATAGCTATCATTCAAGTATTAGTATGTCTACTTTTGAGACTCTCTATGGTAGATGTTCTAGGTCCCCGGTTGGATGGTTTGAGGTGGGTAAAATGGCTTTGCTAGGCCCTGACTTGGTTATGGAGGCAATAAGTAGGTGAGGATGATAAGGGAAAGGTTGAAAATAGCCCAAAGTCGACAAAATTCCTATTCACATATGAGGAGAAGGGATCTTGAATTTAAGGTTGGTGATTGGATCTATTTAAAGGTCTAACCCCTGAAAGGTGTTGTTCATTTTAGTGAAAAGGGTAAATTGAGTCCAAGATTTGTGGGTCCTTATAAAGTGTTGAGGAGGATTGGTAAGGTGGCCTATTAGTTAGAGTTGTTCAATGATATTAATATGTTTCATCTGGTCTTCCATGTGTCTATGTTGAGAAAGTGTGTGGGTGACCTAAGTGCTATTGTACCTTTAGATGTTGTGGGTGTTGTTGAAGACAATTTGGCCTATGAAGAGGTTTCGATAGAAATTTTGAATAGACAAGTGAAGAGGTTGAGAAATAAGGATGTAGCTTCTGTCAAGGTCTTTTGGAGGAACCAACAATTTGAAGGCGCCACATGGGAAGCCGAGGCGGACATGCAAAAGCGTTATCCCTGTCACTTCCATTCTACTCAAGCCTAAGGTACTAATTTAAGTCCCTTATGTGATTTCAAGTCTTATGTTTCAGCCCTTATGTCATTTGCATGTATTTATGTTTATGTTGACAAGTTCATGGTGATTTTGACACTTACGTTGAGATTTTTGAAATGACGTTTAAGTGCATTCTTGCATTCATATGTTTGGCTAAAATTATCTTGGATACTTCTCTTGTATATGTTTCTTTGACATTCAGGGACGAATGTTCCCAAGGGAAAATATTGAAATGCCCCAAAAAGTACCTCGAAAATGCCCATAATCGTAATTTCTATATATCTCAAAATTCGTGCGTGATATCAAAAATTTATCTTCATATTCTTTATCGAAAGGTAAAATTAAGTGGAAAATGGGTATAACTCAAAATTTAGAGTACTCGTAGTGAAAAATGAATTTCGCCAAAATTTCAAGTTCCAGAATCTGTTTGCGTTGGCTCCGCGATGCGGAGCATTGTATTTTGTTGCCAAATTTTCTTATTTCAGCCTAAGGCTTTGGCGTCTTGGGACTAAGTCTTCCTATGTGTAAAAGAACCTATACTTAGTCATATTTCAACCTCGTATCATTTAAGACATTCCCCAAGACCTTCTCTAACACTTAGCCAAATATTTCACCCAAAATCAAGTGTTCCAAACTCATTCCGGATCTCAAGAAAATTCATTCAAGCTTCAAGTTCTCATTCAAATTTTCATCAAGGAAATCTCCTAATTTGAGATATATGGGTTTCAACCATTGGGTCCTTTCAGCATGGTGTCCAACCTTCCTTTGTATGAAAATTGCATTACTTATGGGTATTACTCATTATGAACTTAATTATAAACTATGTCGGGGTTTCATAAGATGTGACTGTTTAAGCATGTTTTGAGCTATGAATCTATGGTCTATTATGAGATTTGATGAGGGGTTCTAATGTATCTTGCATGAGGATATTACCAATGTTTTGGTGGGTTGATTTTCATTAAGTTTTCTCGCATGATTTTACACTTCAATTGCATGATTTTGAACTAGAATTACACACCCACCAAGTGTTTGATAAAATGTTCGGTCATGGATTCTTGAGTTATTGATGATCTATTGTATGGCTTATGAGTTAACTGACTTTATGATGATGAAAGAAATGTTTGTATATGGTGATTTCATTAAAAGTATCTATGGTTTTTCAAGTTGACCGCACCTTGTTGAGGGGGTGGTATCCCTCAACCACCTTGTTGAGGGGTGTTATGCTCGTACAACCATGTTAAGGGGTATATACTTTGGCCACCTTATCGGGGGGTGTTATATACATACTATCATGTTGAGGGATATATACCTTGACCACCTTGTCGGGGGGTGCTATGCCCGTACTACCATGTTGAGGGGTATATACCTTGCCACCTTGTCGGGGCTGCTATGCCCGTACTACCAATTGAGGGGTAGATACCTCAATCACTTTCCAAAGGGATGATATGCCTTGGATGCCAAGTATTAGTTGCTTTGTCTATGATGATGGCCTCTTGCTACACATGTAATATGTTTTATACAAACATGTTTTACTTCAAGCATTGGTCATGCATGTCATATGGCTATTATACTTACCCATTGCTTATGTATATGCACTTTGATTGTTGCCTATCTCTTGTGCATTGCATCCTACATACTTAGCACATTTAAATGTACAAACGCATATTCTATGCCTACATGATATTACCATGTCGGAACCAGAGCCCCTCATGATCATCCTCCCTGTGGCTAGTTGGTCATCTTATAGATAAGCTATTGGTGAGTCCTCAAGATCAGGGACACTAGCTTTGCACTCTTACTATTCTTATTTCTTTATGTTGAACTTTGATACTAAAAGGCTGAGCCTAGAAAGTTGTCTTAGCCCCCGCCTAATCTATGTAAGAGGTGTTGTTGGACAAGTGATTTAATTATGCTTGAGCTTTGACTCTTTTGATGATTTATGCTACTAAAGGCTTACCCTAGTCCCATTATCCCTATCACTACTCTCTTCCTGTTGTTCAATTGCCTCCGTGACCAAGGATGTGTAAATGATACGCCAAGAGTCTTATTTGGGGTCCCTTTGGGTTCCCATTCGCCTTGTCATGTCTAGGACCTAGGCTTGGGTCATGACAAAGATAGAAGTTATGAAGAATTGGCCTAGATCATTGTCTCCATCAGATATTAGAATCTTTTGGGTTAGGTTGGATACTATAGAAGGTTTGTTGAAGGATTTTCCTCCATTATGTCTCCTTTGACAAAGTTGACCCAAAAGAAGGTAAAATTCTAATAGCTTGATGAATCTAAAAAGAGTTTTTAAATATTGTAGGATCATCTTACTTCAGCTCCTATTTTGGCAGTGCCCGAGGTTCAGATAGTTTTATTGCATATTATGATGCCTCACATATAGTCGTAGGTTGTGTGTGATGCAACATTGAAAGGTCATTGCCTATTCTTTAAGGCAATTGAAGGTGCATTAAAAGAACTACCCCACGCATGATTTTAAGTTATTGGTTGTTGTGCTTGCGTCAAATATTTGGCTAGACTATTTCTATGGGGTACATGCTAATATATTCACCGACCACAAGAGATTGCAATATGTGTTTAGCGAAAGGGATTTGAATCTAAGGCAAAGAAGATGGTAGGAACTTTTGATGGATTATGACATGAGTATGATGTATCACCTCGGTAAGGCTAGTGTTGTGGTTGATGCATTGAGCCGAGTGTCTATGGGCGGCATGACACATGTTGATAGTGGAAATAAAGGATTAGTCAATGAAGGTTTGTTGAAGGATTTTCCTCCGTTGTGTCTCCTTTGACAAAGTTGACCCAAAAGAAGGAAAAATTCTAATAGTATGATGAATGTGAAAAGAGTTTTTAAATATTGAAGGATCATCTTACTTCGACTCCTATTTTGGCATTGCCCGAAGTTTAGAAAGTTTTATTGTATATTGTGGTGCCTCACATATAGTCGTAGGTTGTGTGTTGATGAACATTGGAAGGTCATTGCCTATTCTTTAAGGCAATTGAAGGTGCATTAAAAGAACTACCCCATGCATGATTTTAAGTTATTGGCTGTTGTGTTTGCATCAAAGATTTGGCTACACTATATCTATGGGGTACATGCTAATATATTCACCGACCACAAGAGATTACAATATGTGTTTAGCCTAAAGGATTTAAATCTAAGGCAAAGAAGATGGTTGGAACTTTTGATAGATATCGACATGAGTATGATGTATCACCTCGGTAAGGCTAGTGTTGTGGTTGATGCATTGAGTCGAGTATCTATGGGCGGCATGACACATATTGATAGTGGAAATAAAGGATAAGTCAAAGAATTGAACAATTTGTCCTATCTGGGTGTAAGGTTGAATAGCCTACGTGATGGTGTTGTGTTAGTACCTAATCGGGAAGAACTGTCTTTGATGAAAGAAATTAAAGGAAAGTAAAATACGGATCCTACTTTTTTAGAGTTGAAGAAGTTGGTGGTTGGTTAAAAAAGTAGAAGTCTTCTCACAAGGCGGAGATGGGGTATTGTGTTATCAAGGGCGATTATGTGTACCCAATGTGCATGGACTATGGGAGAAGATATTTGATGATGCTCACCATTCCAAGTATTCTATTCATCCAGGATCCACTAAGATGTATAGGGATTTGAGAGGAGTGTATTGGTGGAATGGCATGAAGAGAACATAGCAAGGCGTGTGATGAGATGTGAAAATTGTCAACAAGTTAAGGAAAAGCATCAAAGACCTGGTCGTTTGACTCAAGACCTTGAGATACCAACTTGGAAATGGGAGATAATGAACATGGATTTCATTACAGGTTGCTAAGGACTAGAAACCAATTTCAGTCAATATAGGTAGGCATGGATAGAACGACAAACAAATCCCACTTTTTGCCGGTAAAGACTCCCTATGGTGCAGAAGATTATGCCAAGGTTTAACTCCAAGAGTTGGTGAAGTTACATAAGGTACCATTGGCCATTATATCAGATAAACGTGTTCAATTTACTTCTCATTTTTGGGAGTCATTCCAAAGGGGCCTTGTAGGAAAATGAAGCTAAGTATCGTATTTCATCCTCAAATGGATGGACAAGCTGAAAGAACAATATAGACATTGGAGGACACGTAGAGAGCTTGTGTGCTTGATTTCAAAGGAAGTTTGGAGGACACGTAGAATAGCAAAGGACAATCGTTAGGGGAAAAACCTTACCTCAACTTCTATAGCACGACATAGAGTAAGAAGAAGGGAAACATTTCCTAAATGCCTTATAGCCTCTTTCTCATAGTTGTGGTGCACAACACAACCATGAACAAGACTCTAATCCACATGGTGTATTGGACTCCAAGGATCTAACAACCTAGTAGTCTGAGACCAAGTTTGTTACGACCCAAGCGTAGGGCAAGGGGAACCCGAAGAGACCCCAAGCAAGCCTCTTAACATATCATTACACATCCTTGGTCGTAGAAGTGATAAAATAATAACAAGAGATAGTAAATAGGGATAACCAGGGCTAAGGGACATCTTTCATATCATAAACAACAAGAGACAAGAGAGAGTCAAAGCTTATAACATTACACATGACATATCCAACAGCACCTCTACTACATAGATAAGAAGAGGAGGCAAGATAAGTAACCGGGCTCACCCTCATAGTCAATATTTACATAAAAGAAAGGTAGTCATAGAACATAGCATGAGACAATAAGAAATATCCACGAAATGGAGGACTCACCAATAAGCTTGAGCGAAATTGTACAAGCCACGTGGCTGGGGACGCTCAAGCGGGGCTCCGGTTCCTATATGGTTACATCATATAGGGCATAAAGTATGTGTTAGTGCGTTTGAATGTACTAAGTATGTAGGATGCAATGCAACAAGTCATAAGCACCATAACAAAATGCATAATATAGGCAGTGAATAAGCATATAGCAATATGGCATGTATGAATGATGTTTGAATTAATACCATGCTTATATAAAACATAATACAGATGTAAGGAGAGACCACTTTAATGAATATCCAAGGCCTACCACCTCATTGGATAGGCGCATGAGGTACAAACCCCTTCATGTGGTTGATGAGGTACAACCCCCCCTAAAATGGTTGATAAGGTACAAACCCCCTCCCCCCAACATGGTTGATGGAGTGCAAACCCCC
>JAPFFP010043882.1:0-12860 GCA_026153255.1 Solanum medicagineum
ATCCATACGTAAGTAAAACATGCTTAAGTAGCTCATGCTCATATAGGATATCATATGTGTAGAATAGACCAAGCAAGATTTCAAAGGTATAAACCGCTAGGTAGGTTGATGATGGTTTCACCCCATCATCCCGGTGGTGTGGTACAAACCCTTAACATGGAAGATGAAAATCACACCTTATAAACACAATGGCGAAGTACAAACTGCTCACATGGTTGATGAGTACAAACCCCCACCTCGGTTACCCAGGCTCTTGTCCCCCCAGATCAGGCATGGTCTAATGCAACACTTTATATAGAGTATAACATATACATAAGCTCATTTCATAATCATACAGTTAATCATATCATATCTCATGCTTCGGACCTTCAACTACTCAAGAAACCACATCCGGACATTTTATGAAACACTTAGAGGATGTGTAATGCTAGTATAAAACCATGAAATATAGAGATGAAATCATGCAAGAAATCCATTTTAAAACCATCAATCAACACCTTGCAACACCCTCAAGCTACATGCATCAAAATCCCTCCCCAAATCATACAATAGATCAAAGATTTATAGCTCAAAACATAGCAAAACGGTCACAATTTCACATTGCTTTAACACAGTGTGCAGTGAATTTCATAAATAAGCAAGATCCATTTGTAAATCAACTTTAAATCATGCAATTTAAGTAAAAGGAGTCTTAGGTATCATGGGTCAAAGGAACCCATGAAAGAAAACCACATACCTTAGCTTGGAGATGAACTTGGTGAAGATTGGAAATGGAGAGTTGAAGCTTGAAGAAGAACCTTGAAGGAAAACCTTAGTTCCCCATGAGGTTTTGAGACTTGAATTTTTGGAGTGAAAATATGGCTAAGTGTTTGAGTGAGTATTGGGAAATGTTTACGATGATATGAGGGTGAAATAAGGCTAAGTATAGGTAAAAACACGTTTGGGAACACTTAGGCCCAAGACTTAAAAGTCATGGACCGAACTAAAATAAATAGGCACCTTTTTACACTGGTACACGTCGCGTGAGGGTTAGACCCTCTTCCCCCTAATTTAGACCCCCTGAAGAAGAATATGAAGTTGAATTTTCAACATTACGCACGGATTTTGAGATATATGCAATTTCAAATTTCAGACATTCCGAGGCACATTTTCGGGCATTTTTTGGGGTTGTTTCAATATTACAAACACTTTAGTGATAACAAACTAACAGGTTTTCTCTAGCTCTTATTTCTTCATGCCTATTAATTAGTAGGGGTTCGTTACCTCATTAGGATTGGTAAGGTAAGATTAAGCTCCCCTTGCTTGTACGAATTCCTATTATTTTTTTATTTTTAATAAAAGGATGCTAAAAAATAATCTTAAAAATTTATATTATAGACTATCATATCAAAACTTGATATGAAATGTTACATATTGTGATAGGTTAACTTGACCTGATAGTAAAGGTCATTCTCATACATTGTACATAACATGATAAATGTATTCCCTTAATTCTATGAATAAAAACAAAGAGAGAATTTTTGTAGAAATCAAGCAAATAACTAGACAATCTTTGAAATAAATGGTTAATAGACACAAAAAAAGAGCAAATGCATTGCATAAAAGTTCATATGAAAGAGCAATGAAGTAGATCAAATTAAGAAAATAAAAAGAGATAAACCTGGAATTCTTGCTTTTCTGCCATTGCCAAGAGAATGCATTATTATCACGACCCAAGCCTAGGGTCTAGACATGGCACGGCGATGGGGAATCCAAATGGACCCAAACAATCCTCTTAGCACATCATTCACACATTCTTGGTCACGGGAGAAAATAAACAACAATAAGTGATACAATAGAGGGGACGTGGGACTAAGGGATGTCTTTGATAATCACAATAGCATAAACGAGTCAAACTTATAGCATAAGTACATCATAGTATCCAAAACACCTCTACCTATGAATGGAGTGGGGGCCAAGACACTCCGTGGACTCAACCTCATTTTAATAAGCATTCCACATAAGAAGGAGTTTCAGCATAACATGAAGTAAATAGATATTGTCCTCAAAATTGAGGACTAACCAAAGGTTTCTTTGAGAATCGAACTAGCTATGTGGAGGAGGATGATCAAAAGAGCTTTGGATCTTACATGGTGATAAGATGTAGGCATATAATATGAGTTAGTACATTTGAATTTACCAAGTATGTGGGATGCAATGCAACAAAGATATAAGATAATAGGTTCAAAATGCATAATCATTAGCAATGGATATATATAATCTCAACATGGAATGCATGACCAATGCTTGTAATAAAACATGCCTGTAAAACATTCAACTTGCATAGTACGTGATACATGTGTGGGAAGAGACCTTAACCACATAGACCAAGTGAGCTAGTGGTTGAAATCCAAGGTATATCACCCCCTTGGCAAGGTGATGAAGGCATGTCACCCCCTCGACAAGCTGATCGAGGAATGTAACCCGCATGACAAGGTGTGGTCTACTTGCCATGGTATCCATACAATGAATAATCCAAGGCATGTCACTCCCTCATCAAGGTGATCGAGGCATGTCAGCCCTCGACAAGGTATGGTATAACTAGATGGATCCACTAGAAAGCCATAAGAGAGATCATCTATTATTCTATGGTGGCACATAGTTTAGAGACCCCCTTGAGTCGAGCCTCCATCTTAAGTCTCAATTGGTGCCAAGTCAAATCCACGGAATACTTGAAATAATCATACTTTAATCATAACATGAATAACTTGTAGGAGACATGATAGTGAGCCTAACTTGAACATGAAAGTGGATGATAATCATACATGATCCCTTGCTTTAACATGCATGGCTCACTAGAGGTGAAAATTTTGAAATAGGGCTTGACATGATACTTGCAACAGCATAGATACTTTTCATGAATTCGATACATGCTTGAAAGCCCTTAATCATCATAAAGTCACATGACTTGTAAATCATGTAATAGATCATCACAAACTTGAGAATTCTTATCATGTCATTTTATCAAACACATCGTGGGTTCATGATACCTATTCAAAATCATGCAATTCAATAGTGAAATAATATGAGTAAACTCAATGTAAATCAACCCACCAACATGTAATAAAACCCTCATATAGGGTACCTTGAAATCCATCATTAAAGCTCATAATAGTTCATAGTTTCATAGCTTAAAACATGCATAGTCTCAATAGACACAACCAATTAATGGAAAATAATTTAAATACACATTCATGCATAATGAACCAATACTTGTCAAAACCCTAACATGATTTGTGCTCATATTTCATAATAAGTGATACCCATAGTAATATAACTTGAAAACATGTAATTTTCTCAAAAAGAGAACATTGGGCTCTATGGGTGGAAGGACCCATGGATGAAGGCCCAAATACCATAAAACTTCAATTCCTTGAGGTGATCTAGATGTAGACTTAGAGCTCGAAATGAGTCCTTGAGTACCAAAATTGTGCTTGAAATCCTTAGATTTGAATGAGAGAATTGATAGAGTCTTAGAGAGGTTTTAGAGAGGGTTTTATGAGTTATAGAGTTGAAAAATAGCTATGTATGGGTGATTTTACATTTAAGTGGCCATTGGGATATGACCCCAATGTCCTTGGCTGAAATAGAAAAACCAAGGAAAATATTACACTGGTCCACGCACCTGGCGCGTCGCGGACTAGGCGTGGACTTGGAATTACATAGTGGCATGCCCCAGGAGCGGATAGTCACTAGAAATTGAATATTAGAAAAAATTATTTTGCACTACGGGTCCTTTATAATCCCGGTTATATCCATTTCCCACTCAATTGTTCCCCCTGATCGAGAATATGAAGTCGAATTTTCAAAATCATGCGTGAATTTTGAGATTTATGGAAATTATGATTATGGGCATTCCGAAGCACATGGGGGGCATTTCAATGTCTCTCACTTGGGAACATTCATCCCTGAATGTCAAAGAAATATGCGTAAGAGAAGTAATTATGAAGATTTCAGCCCGACATGAATGCAACAAATGCATTTAAACATCGTTTTTCAAAAATTTCAACATAAATGTCAAAGTCACCATAAAATTGTTACCATAGAACATGAATGCATGTAAAATGTCATGAGGGCTAAAACTTAAGACTTGAAATCATGTCCGGGACTTAAATTATTTCCTTTAGCTTTAGTAAAGTGGAAGTGATATGGGTATCGCTTTTTCATGTCCGCCTTGGGTTACCATGTGGCACTTTCAACTTGTTGATTCTTTCAAAAGACCTTGATTGAAGTTACATCTTTGTTTCTCAATCTCTTCACTTGCGACACACCAAAAATTGTGTTTCAAAATGCCCATAATCATAATTTCAAAATATCTCAAAATTCGTGCGTGATATCGAAAATTCAACTTCATATTCTCGATCAGGAGGTGAAATTCAGTGGGAAATGAGTATAACCCAGATTTTAGAGGACCAGTAGCGAAAAATAAATTTTGCTGATGTTCGACTTCCAGTGTACATACGCGACCATGCTGCGACGTGGACTGGTCGCGGATTAATGTTAATTCTAACTTCGTGTTGGGTTCGCATCATGGACCAGACGCGGACCAGTGTTGATTTTCCGTTAATTGTTCCTGTATCGGCCAAGTACATTGGGGTTATAGCCCCATTACCACTTATGCATAAAACACCCATACTTAGCCAAATTTAGCTCTATATCACTCAAAACCCTCACAAAAACCTCTCCAAGACATAACCAAATATCTCATTCAAATTTCAAGGGATTTCAAGCTTAACTTTGCAACTCAAGGATTCTCTTCAAGATCTAATATCTCTTCAAGCTCATCTCAAGAAAGCCCAAGGTTGAGGTATGTGGATTTCACCCGTTGGGTCCTTTTACCGATGGAGCCTAATCTTCCTTTTTATGAAAATTGCATGTTTCCAAGTTGACATCATTTATAGGTATCTTTTATTATGGATTATGATTATAAATTATGTTAGGGTTTCACGAAATGTTGATTGATTATTCATGTCTATCTATTTCAAGCTTATTCCATGAATTGGTTTTGTCTATTAAGACTATGCATGTTTTGAGCTATGAAACTATGATCTATTATGAGATTTGATGATGGATTTCAAAGTATCTCACATGAGGGTTTTACTATATGTTGGTGGGTTGATTTGCATTAAGTTTTCTCATATTATTTCACTCTTGAATTGCATGATTTTGAACAAGCATTATGAACCCACCAAGTGTTTGACAAAATGTCATGACAAGAATTCTTATGTATTGATCACCTATTACATGGTTTATAAGTCAAGTGACTTTAAGATGATTAAGGGCTTGCATGTATGAATTCAATTCATGATAAGTATCCATGATGTTTCAAGTAGACCACACCTTGTTGGGGGGTGGCATGCCCAATCACCTTGCTGAGGGGGTGACATGCCTCAATCACCTTGTTGAGGGATGACATGCACAATCGCCTTATTGAGGGGTGACATACTTCAATCACATTGTTGGGGGGTGACATTCCCAATCACCTTGTTGAGGGGTGACATATATCAATCACCTTATAAGGGAGTGATATGCCTTTGATTCAGCGTAGAAGTTCGCGTGGTCTATGTTTGTTATGCTGTCTTCCCACACATGTAATATATACTATGCAAGTTGTATGATTTACAAACATATTTTACTTCAAGCATTGATCATGCATGCCATATTGATATTATACTTATCCATTGCTCATGATTATGCATTTTTACTATATTTGCTTATGTCTTGTTGCATTGCCTCCTACATACTTAGTACATTCAAATGTACTAATGCATATTCCATGCCTACATGATATTACCATGTAGGGACTAGAGCACCTCTCGATCATCCTCCACGTGGCTAGTTTAGTACCTCAGAAGATAAGTTTTGGTGAGTCCTCAAGTCCAAGGACACTATCTATGCTACCCTTGCTATTTGATATTTCTTCATGGTGAACACTTGTAACTATGAGGGTGAGCCCGGAAAGTGTGGCCCCTGCTCCATTCCACATTAGAGGTGTTGTTGGATAATTGATGTACTTATTCTATGAGCTTGACTTTTTTATGCTTTTATAAATATCAAGACTTCCCTTAGTCCTGCTTCCCTTACTTATATCTCTTGTATTTTTTTTTCTTCCCGACCAAGGATGTGTGGATGATATGCTAAGAGGCCTGTTTGGGGTCCCTTCGGGTTCCCATTCGTCGTGGCATGTCTAGGACCTATGCTTGGGTAGGGACCACTTTTCTATCAAAAATATGCATCTCCTTATAGGTCAAATTGTTTTCTACAACACCCACATCTTCTAAGGGCACTATAGCACTTGGGTCACCCACACATTTCCTCAACATGGACATATGGAAGACCGGATGAACTATATTAATCTCCATAGGCAACTCCACCTCATATGAAACCGTACCAACCTTCCTCATAACTCTATAAGGTCCCACAAAGCTTGGGCTCGTTTTCCCTTTCTTGCCAAACTGGACCAAACCCTTAATGGGTGAGACTTCCAAGAAAGCCCAATCACCAACCTTAAATTCAAGTTCTCTTCTCCTCACATCAGAGTAGGACTTTTGTCTACTTTGGGCTATTTTCAATCTCTCCCTTATCAACCTCACATTCTCCAAGGCTTCCATAACAAAATCCGTACCTAGCAATGCCATCTCCCTACGTCAAACCACTCAACTAGGGATCCACAATGCATACCATATAAAGCTCCTAAGAGAGCCATGCCAATACTTGAGTGGTAGCTATTGTTTTAAGCAAACTCAATAAGTGGATGATGTTCATCCTAACTACCCTTAAACTCCAAAATGCAAGCTTTAAGCATATCCTCAAGAGTTTGGATATTCCTCTCAGCTTGACCATCTATTTCAGGATGAAAAGTCGTGCTAAGCTTAACCTTGGTACCAAGACCTCTTTGGAAGAACCTCAAAAAGTGAGAAGTGAATTGAGCAGCACGATCCAAAATGATTGACAAGGGCACCCTATGCAATCTAACCAACTCTGGGATGTACAACTTACCATAATCTTTGAGACCATATGTGGTTTTGACGAGTAGAAAGTGATTCGACTTTGTCATTGTATCCACAAGAACCCAAATAGAGTCAAAGTGTTTTCTAGTCTTATGCAACCCAACCACAAAATCCATGTTGATATCTTCCTACTTTCAAGTAGGAATCTCTATGTCTTGGGCTAGGCCACCCGGCCTTTGCTGTTTGGCTTTGACTTGTTGGAATTATGTCATTTGTGTATGAATTTAGCAATATCTCTCTTCACACCACCCCCACCAATACACCTCCATCAAGTCTCTATAAGTCTTTGTCGAACTAGGATGGATAGAATAGGATGAATTAGGAGTCTCCTTCAAGATCAACTCCCTTAAGTCATCAACATTAGGCACACACAACCTTCCTTGGTACCTAAGGGAACCATCTCCCCCTTGGTAGAAAACCTCGGCCTTACATCCCTCACCAAGGTCTTCAACTCTAGCAAGGTGAGGTCAAGATCTTGTTTTGAGTTTACTTCCTCAATCAAAGAAGATTTAGAACCATCAACAACTACTACACCACTATTTTCAACTTCATCCTACTGAAACCCCAACCTAGCCAATCGGCGAACCTCTCTAGCCACCTCTTTAGCACCATCATTAATATGAGCTAGACTACCTATGGACACTGTAGTTAGAGCATCGGCCACAACATTAGCTTTGACGGGATGATAATGTACACTCATATCAGAATCTTTAAGGAGCTCTAACCACCTTCTTTGTCTCAAGTTAAGATATTTTTGTATGAACACATATTGGATATTCTTCTGGTCGGTAAACACATCAACATGAACCCCATACAAGTAGTGATGCCAAATTTTCAAAGAAAACACCACGAACAGCCAATTCAAGATCATGAATGGGATAATTTTGCTCATGCACCTTAAGTTGTCTAGAGGCATAAGGTATCTCCTTGCTATTTTGCATCAAAAAACACCCCAAACCAATTCTTGAGGCATCATAATATATCACAAACCCTTCCAACCCTTCTGGTAAAGCCAACATAGGAGCAGAGACAAGATTATCTTTCAAAGTTTGGAAATTCTTTTAAAATTCATCAGTCCACATGACTTTTGCCTTCTTTGGAATCAAATTTGTCATAGGAGAAGCAATAAAAGAAAAGCCATTCACAAACCTCTGGTAGTAACCCACTAAACCCGAGAAACTCCTCATATTCGACGAAGTTAAGGGTCTAGGACAGTTTCTTATCACCTCCGTCTTCTTAGGATCTACCTTAATGCCATCAACCGACACCACATGCCTTAGAATAGTAAACTCTTTCAATCAAAATTTGCATTTTTCATATTTAGCAAACAGCATCTCCTCTATCAAGATTTGCAACACCACCCTCAGGTGATTGACATGCTCTTCCTGACTCCAAGAGTAAATCAATATCATCAATAAAGACCACCACAAACATGTCAAGGTAGGGTTTAAATGCCGTATTCATGAGATCCATAAATATAATTGGTGCATTAGTCAACCTAAAGGGCATAACCACAAACTCAAAGTGGCCATAACTAGTCTGAAAGGCCGTCTTAGGAATATCACGCTCCCTCACCTTCACTAGGTGATATCCGAACCGAAGATCAATCTTAGAAAAGTGATTATCCCTTTGTAGTTGATCGAAAAGGTCATCAATCGTTCATAGAGGGTACTTGTTCTTTATGGTTACCCTATGAAGTTGCTAGTAATCAATGTATATTCTAAGGGAACCATCCTTCTTCTTCACAAACAACAATGGTGCACCCACTATTTGACTTACTAGACCTTATGAAACCCTTCTCTAACAAATCTCTCAATTGATCCTTCAACTCCTTCAATTCCGCCGGTGCCATACGGTAAGGGGGGATGGAAATGGGTTGAGTATCAGTAAGGAGGTCTACACTAAAGTGTATTTCCCTTTCGGGAGGAACATCGGGAAGCTCATCTAGAAGGACAACAAGAAACTCAATGACAATCGAAACCAGCTCAATAGGAAGGACTTTGGACTCAGCATCCCTAACCCTCACAAGATGATAAAGACAACCCTTAGAAATCAACTTTTAGGTATCAACACAAGAAATGAATCTACCCTTGACCACCACATCATGACTATCCCATTCAAGGACGGGCTCATTAGGGAATTGAAATTTAACCCTAGGAGTTCTACAATCAATGGAAGCATAATATGCATGTAACCAATTCATCCGAAGAATGATGTCAAAATCCATAATATTTAACACAACAAAATTACAAGGCAGGACTTTATGCAATATGAAAATGGGACAATTTCTATAGACTTTTTTAGAAACAATGGACTCACCAACGAGGTTTGACACTTCATAAGATTCACACAACAATTCGGGATTCACATGAAACTTATTGGCAATAAAAGGAGTAATGAAAGAAAGAGTGGCACCCAGATCTGTCAATGCATACACGTCAAAATAAAAAACCTTTAATATACTGGTGAAAATATCGGGTACCTCATCCACCCCTCTCCTTCCTTCAAGAGCATAAAATCTATTTTACCTTGGAGAACTCCCTTGTTGGCCTCCCTTTTCCCTTGGACCTTCATTAGCACCTTGGCGGTGAGGACGACTTTTTCTACCTTTGTTTCAAGCATGAGGAGAATCTACAACCTTGTGACCCGTCTCACCTCAACCACAGCATGAATTGGAGTATCTCAAGCATAGGCCACTATGGTCTCTACCACATCTTTGGAACTTAGGATTAGACACTCAACGATTACCACCTTTGAATTTTGGATTTTCATTAGCAAATCTCATATTAGGAGCATTGAAAGACCCTTGGCCTTGGAACCTATGGCCTTGAGGAAACCGGCCACCCTTGGAACCTTGGAAACCACCTTCAAATCAAGCCCTCTTAGATTCACCACTTCTTCTTTTTCTAAGCTTTTCCCCCTTTAGTTGCTTGGCATAAGCCATGATCTGATACAAATCCATATGATTCACTAGCATGGCAGTATGAAACTCTTCATTAACCAAGTCGGATACTCCCGCCACAAATTTGTTCATTCTAGCTCAAGGGTCGACCACTAAATGTGAAGCATACCTGCAAAGCTTGTTGAACTTGAGGGCATACTCCCTCACACTCATGGAACCTTGATTAAGGTTCATAAACTCCATAATGTTAGCTTCTCTCAACTCGAAAGGAAAGAAATGGTTGAGGAATGCGGCTTTGAACTCCTCCCAAGGAATAACATCATCATCTCTCCTCTCAAATTTCCATTGGGTGAACCAAATTTGGGCCACAACTTTGAGTTGGGAGGCCTGCAATTCCTCTTTCTCCTTCGAATTCACCATATTATAGATAGCACTTTATACACCTCATCGATGAACTCTTAGTGATCCTCTTTCGGCTTGAATCCATGGAACTCCGGTGGATTTATTCTTGTGAAATCCCTCACCTTTGAGGTTGGAGTGGGAGCATGAGGGGCTTGGACCCCTTAGTTCATTTGGTTAGTCATAGCATGGGCCAACATTGTCATAGCATCCCGGAACTCTTCTTGGTATACCCCTCTGTCTTAAGGAGCTTGGGAGCAGGAGGGATTGGTTGCTCCTAGGAGTACGGGCTCTCCTTAGTCTTTCCCTTGAGTTGGCATGATCTAGAAGGAAACAAGAAGATTCGTTAGGGGAAATGCCTTATAGTTACACCTAAAGCATGATATAGACCATGAAGAAGTGAAACATTTCCTAAAACGCCTCATAGCCTCTCATTCATAGTTGTGGCGCGCTTCACAACCATGAACAAGACATTAATCAATGTGGTGTGTTGGATTTTCGAGGACCATTAAAAACCTAGTGCTCTAATACAAAGTTTGTCATTTCAAGCCTAGGACCTAGACGAGACACTGTGAAGGGGGAACCCGAAGGGACCCCAAACAAGCCTCTTAGCATATCATTCACACATCCTTGGTCGTAGAAGAAAATAAATATCAACAAGTGATATAACAAAAGAAAAGCGAGACTAAGGGAATTCTTTGATAATCACAATAGCATAAAAGAGTCAAGCTCATAGCATGAGTACATCATAGTATCAAATAACACCTCTAACTTGAAATGGAGGGGGGGCCAAGACAGTCCCTGGGCTCACTCTCATAATAATAAGTATTCGACATAAGAATGACTCTCAACATAAGATGAAGTAAATACATATTGTCTTCGGAATTGAGGACTCACCAAAGCTTTCTCCGAGAATCGAACTAACCGCATGGAGGATGAGGATCAAAAGAAGCTTTGATCTATACATGGTGATATCATGCTGGCATAGAATATGCGTTAGTATATTTGAATGTACAAAGTATGCGGGATGCAATGCAACAAAGATATAAGCCAATAGGTTGAAAATAGATAATCCTAAGCAATGGATATGTGTAATCTCAACATGGCATGCATGATCAATGCTTTTAATAAAACATGCTTGTAAAATATTGAACTTTCTTAGTACATAATACATGTGTGGGAAGAGACCTTAATCGACATAGACCAAGCGATCTACTAGTTGGAATCCAAGGGATGTCATCCCATTTGGCAAGGTGAACGAGGCATGTGTTAGGGAATATCAGGTGATAGCGGAACCGTGATATTGAAAAGTATAAATAAATAAAGCAAGATAATAAATGGAGACACAGATTTAACGTGGTTCACCCAATAAAAAGGCTATGTCCACGAATGACGAGGAGCAAAATATCACTATAATAGAGAAGTGTACAACAAAACCTCACTGGGCCTAAGCACTACGAGGATATAATTTTGTGTATCACTCAGTGATATATGTAGAGAGGAGTGATAAAAATAAAAGGAGTATTACAACACTCACAAAAATACACAATGTGTATCTCACAAACTCTTAGACTCTCTACAAAATTTTCTCTCTACTTGTGGATGATTCAATGAAGGACCTGAAGAGCTCCTTTTATAGGCAAAACCTTGCCTACCATTGTTGAATTTGGTAGCCAAATTTGAATCAAATTTGGTATCCAAGTTTGAATTGACTTTGGTAGCCAAATTTGAATTGACTTTGGTAGCCAAGTTTGAATTAACTTGGGCCAGATTTCAACAATCTCCACCTTGGACTAAGTTTTACAAAATTCTTATCGTCGTATAAAGCTCCGAAGAGCTATTAGATGTTGTTGTTTGATAATTGTATGTGGGATGAGTTTGCATCCCAACAAACCTCCCCTCAAACTCTGACCACACAATCTTGTGACCTCCCCTCCAGCGATTATCATTTTTGAATCTGCCACCATCTTGTACCACCGCAACAACCTGCGGGACACGCTACCCGACCATTTGTTCTTGTTGGAAAGACTTTTGACACAAGGAATTACCGCAGACCTCTACATCGCTAGGTTGCACCATCTGATCTGCCAACATTTGGACTCTCCAAATGGAGAAACTAATCTTTCCATCAAAATTTTCAATATCAAATTTTGTAGCAGAAGTAATCTTGAAAAACTATCGTATGTATGAATAGTGACCGTACATATGAACAGTAACTATACGTATGAATACTTACCGTACAGTATTTGTGACTATTATGACGCTGCTCTGATACCACTTGTTGGGACTGATATGAATCAAGTGTTTATGCAGAAGCTAACAAAGCAACCTCGAAAGACCATGGGTATGAAGATAAACGAGAAACACGAAGAGATAATAATTTAACGTGGTTCGGTCAACTGACCTACATCCACAAGAGGAGGTGAGCAATCAACTATATAAAAGAGAGTACATAATATCGAGAGAAATAGCCTCACCAATTCACTCGGAATATAAAGAGGTTCACACAA
>JAPFFP010043883.1:0-12860 GCA_026153255.1 Solanum medicagineum
TTATGGTTCTTTGTTCCAAATTTTACAAAAATTTCGGCAGCACCTCCCCTTAAAACATGCCACCCCGAGGATTCAACTCGGCTCTAAAATCATCAACAAAACAGCAGCAACAACCACAACAACAACAGTCAACCACACCCTCCAACGATACTTGCCAATATATCACAACATTACACAAATTTATACAAAAATTAATCAAAACAGGGCAGCCCGCTCAAACCATGATTTTGTCTCTATTAAATCATTTTATAAAAGCAATTACAAAGCAAATGAGGGCATTGGAATACTCAAAAACCAACCGAGCGCTAAAACGCTCATATCTCGCCTAATTCGTCACTTAAGACCAATCATAGAATACGACCTGTCACTAATCCATTTTGACGCGGTATACATGCTATTTATCACTTCCACAACACCCCCAAGGCTTCTCCTAACCCCAAAAAGTGCTAAAATTGAATGTAGCCATATAGCCCTCAAAATGTTCCAACCTTCGCGTTTTAGTTTCTAGGCATTTTTCCACCAAACCAAATGTACCACGATACTTAGGGACCTTAACATACCACCCTAGAAACGACAATTTCCCGAGAAGCCAAAAAAAGACAATTTTGCCCTTTTTACTGTAGCAACTCGAGAAGGTTGCTACTGTGCAGGCAATTTTGGCTTCAATTTTTGGCCCTCGATTTGTGCTCCTTCGGTTCAATTTTCGTTCAACTATGGTTATACGTATATAGTAGACGTCCTTAGGTACCTCTACATATACATGTCAACATTAAATCTTTGCCCCAAGCCAACCAATTTCTCCTAAGTTCCCAACACTCCCAACTCCAAATTACTAGCTATGAAGTATAAGAAACAAGATATTAAATTAGAAGACTTACTATTTGTTGTTGGCTTCCTCCTTATTCTTCTTCTCTTGATTTCTTCTTCCTCTCCTCTCTTATTTTCTAAGTGTAAAAGACCCAAGAGGATGGTATTAAAATCTTTGAATAAGAGGGGTATATATAAGAATTTGATTTCTCCAAATTGAAACATAAGGGCTCCTAGTTGCTTATAGATCAATTAGGTCTTCAAAATTTTCCATTTAAATCCAATTGAGGACTCCCGACTCCAATTTAAACTATACACTCCCATTATAATTAAGCTCTGCGAACTTACTTAATTTAAATTACGCCATGTTCGCCATAACTTTTCCAATATAACGATTTACCTCGATGGAATTAATTACGGGGCCTAACAGTTTTCCCTTAGCCCCATTGTCCCTATTCTTAATCTATATATCTTTTATATACTTCCGCGACCAAGGATGTGTAATCACAAGTTAGGAGGCGTGTTTGGAGTTCCTTCGGGTTCCACATTCGTCATGTCATGCTTTAGTCCTAGGCTTGGGTCGTGACACTTCATGGGGCACTTTTGAACCATATGATCAGGATATCCACACACAAAGCAAGATCGAGAGGTGAACAACTGTTGTGATGGAAGAAGAGGGATATTGTAGCCACCTTGGCCCACAAGCCTTTACTGTGAATTAGAGGAGCTATGGCCAAAACGGTAAGAATAGTGAGGACCTCATCCTCTCTCTAAAGCCTGCAAGGCTCCATAAACCCCTTGGTGCTGAAATGAACCACCACCCCTAGTCATACCTCTGCTTTTCAGGGTCCCCAAACTCCTGTCTCTGCATAAGCTCTCCCTCCTTGGTAGCACTAACCATTGACTGAAAAGATGCTCCATCTCTAGACACCCAAAACACTGACTATCTAATAAAACTCTAGCAAACCGATGAACTCTCTCTTCTTCCATAGAGGTAATAGTGTAGTATGTTGGGCCAATTGACAAAAACAGAGCTCATACTCCGAGGCCGTTGTAGTGCCCTATCTCAAAGTCTTGAATCTTAGGAAGCTCTTCTCACATACACTCTAAGGAACAAATTGATCATAGAAGGCACTAGAAAATGCCTCCCAAGTCATTGGAGGAGTACCTACTAGAAATGATCCAAAATAGGTCCTTCACTACTCTCTAGCTAGCCTACCAAGCTGGAGGGTAACATATCATACACCATGAATCTCTACCAACCCCATGGTCTCATGTAACTCTTGGCAAGTAACTAAAATCTTATGTGCATCCTTGGTCTTTCCACCCTAGAAATAAGGTAGCTCCATCTTCCTAAACCTCTCATATCTATGTTGTTCACATCCATAAAGGCAGGTGGTGGAGGGATCTTAACAATTGGTGCTTCTATTGGTTGTTCCACTTGTACCTGGGCCATGGGATCCTGTTGTTGACCTTGAGGCTGAACCGTAACCCACGTCTGTGAAGTACCTGATGTATCAGCTAGACCACTTGCCTAGCCTATAGTCTCAACATACTTAGAACTCTCAGAAATGTAACCTGTACTAGTGCTGCTGCAGCATAGTCATGAGGAACCTGCTCCTCGATAGGCTCCATAGTAGGCTCGGGGGAGATACCCTGCTCATAATCTCTCACCAATTCTGCTCCTCGACCCCAACCTCTTCCTTAGCCTCTGGCTCGGCTCCTACCCCTAGCTGGGGTTTTAATAGAAGTCTCAGGGGCTACCTCCCCTCGTTTAGTAGTCGCTGTAGCACTAGTCTTCGCCATCTACAAAAATGACACATGACCACTCAGCACTTAAACAAAACCCACATACGAACTGATTAGAAAGAAACGAAAGAGAACTTCCTAACAGTCTTTATAGCCTCTTAAGGATAAGTAATCGACATCTCCGCACCAATCCTGAATTGGTGTCACACATACAAGTCTCTAATAATCAGAATATTCAAATGACAAACAAGTCTCAATGTTTAGTCTCCAAATAAAACATAACATAAAGTAGAAGTCTCGGCGGTCTGCCAAAGAGATTAGCAACTACCTCTCGAAAGATCCAAAAGCTTGATCTTATAATGAAGAATGTCTAGCAATAGGGACCACGCTCACAACCTACAAAAATGTAGCAAGGGATGAGCAACAAACAACAAGGTATTCAACAAATAGAAATTAACCTAAAGTAAGCAATGAAGAACACAGGCACTCTTATCTACCCAACCACATACCACTGAACTACACATTTGTACTTAGAAATGTCCCAGCACAAACAATATACAAATCATACAAATATATACCCATTACATAGCTTCACATCTTGAAACATCCAACTAATAGTCAATGTCAAATGGTACAGCAGATATCCAGTATCATAAATAATTTTAGGTGATTCACAACTCTCACGCAATACATATAACAATATCAAAGAAGGAATGATATGAGCTGGAGTAGATGCCATGTGATGTAAATAATATAATGTAATGTCAAATAATTGTGATGCATGTCTGTCTTATAATACATATGCACTGATAATATTGGTGCCAGAACGAAACCCATAAGGGTCACACAAAGACCATGTATCCGTGAACATTGACCATAATGACCTCGACCAATGCTCACCAAACCAAAAATGACCTCGGCCACAATATCAGTTGGTATATTACCACGGTTCGCTGGCAGCAACCTCGACTAATCGTCGACCAGTAAAGACCTTTGCCACCAATCCACATGTTACCTTACCCATCTCTTGGTCGTAACCATCACAAGTATCAATGCACAAATAATAGTGAATTCAATACACAATCTTAGTTTTATCACAGTTTTAATATCATCATAGTCTCAATATCATTCACATCTTTATATAGGTACCATCTCGATATCAATATCAAATAATTCACAAGATCACATGTATTACTAATCCACCGTTAATTCACAAGTCAAGATTTCACTATATGAATAATGTCTCCTCAAAATCTCATGATCAAAGCCTATGATGATAGAATTCTACCCCAAAGTACTCAATTCCACATACATAGGAGCATAACAGGTTCAATTATACTAAACAAAAGATTAGAAGTCTATGTCCCATAGTATAAGTCTCAAATAAAGTTAAATCTACAGTTTTCCCCTTCCACGATAATTCAAATCACCATAATCTATTTAAATGTAGCATCACAATCACATAATGAATCTAATCACACTAAAATCATGAAATTTGGGTGAAAAAGGCAAAACAGTCAAAATCTTCATGTCGGAAAAAGTAACAAGAATCTAAAATTTAATACATGAAAATGTTTTCCAAGTAATAAAGACTTCAACAGGGAAAACTATTTCGAAAGTGGAGTTAAAATGAGGTTAGAATCATCAATTTAGCATTAAAAATCAAAGTCCAAAAACTTCCCAAATTTCTCAATTAAAAACCTCAAGTTTTAAGTTAAAAATACAATTTTAATCAATGAAAATTAAACAAATAGGCTAGAAAATAGTTACCCAATAAAGTTTCCTTGAAAAGCCTTGAAGGTTATCTAAAAAAAATGAAACTTGGAGTGTTGAAAATAGTGAAAAATTGCTAATCCCGACATTTTAAGATGTTCAACTATTTCAAGTGTTTTTAACACTCCAAGAATGCAAATAAGGACCCGTGAATTTGGAGGTTACATAGGGTTGATCTTATGCAAACAATGGTCCACCACCGTGAACACGGAGGTCAAGGCCTTCTCAACTCCATGAGTGGGGACCCTTTATTGATGGAGTTATGAACAAATTAAGTCATCCATGAATGTTTCTTAAAGAGTTTTTTGTAAATTCTAATGTATTCCTATATAATTTGCATGTATTATGGTTTTTATCAATCAAATTCTTTAAATTGATCATTTTACTATTATACATACACCCTAGAATGAATTTTTGTTATTTTACATATTGAACGTAAATAGGTATGCAAGAGTATGATTTGAGCGTAAAGAGTCTATAGAATTCCTAAATATTTTAACTCTACTTTTGTTTCCTGAATACTATGAGTTGGAATGATGCATGATAGAGAGTTTATGAGTCATGAGCTAATCCTGAAAGAATGTTCCTAACCAAAAAGTTGATAGTTGATATAATGAATTGCATTGACAAATGTCCAATGAGACTAGTTGAATGAGTTAACCATAGGCTTGATGTCTTATGAGCATGTTGAGTCTTGGGAGGTGTATTGAGCATTGAATTGAGTAAGATTAAGTCCAACTCAAACATGCAGGTTTGATGTCTTATGAGCATGTTGAGTCTTGGGAGGTGTATTGAGTATTGAATTGAGTAAGATTAAGTCCAACTTAAACTCAATAACTACATAGCTAGTGTATGAGAGGCTTGAATCATGAAATTAGATTTTTCTCTTTTGTCACAAAAAGAGGACTTTATATTATTGATTGTTGATTCACCAATGGGATGTCCTTTCCTGGTAAGGTGTTGGATGGATGTGGCAAATACGCTGCTTTGTTGTATCATTGTCGACTTATAGGTGATAGTTGTCAATTAGAGAAACTCCCATATAGGTCTTGATGATACTCTAAACTGTATTCTTACTTTAGATTCTTGATTTGCTGATTGAGTTTCCTACTTTTTGAGTTGAGCTATTTGAGTTGATATGATTCTACCTTCACATGTTTCATTCAGCCATTTTACATAATCATACATTCTATGTACTGATGTCCATTTAGGTTTGCATCTTTTTATGATGTAGAGATAGGTACTAGCGGTCATCAACAGGCACCCCATTGAGGATCTAGTTGCGTTCAGCTGATTGTTGAGTCCTCCTATGCTTTTAGAAGATATCATGTTTTTATTCTAGCTTTGAGGTTAGACTTCTTTCATTCTATTTTGAAGTATCTATGGATCTGTTATTGGCACAATTTAGTCAAATGATTTTGGAGGCTTCATAGACTAGACTGTCAAGTTGTGATTGGATTATATTTTTGGTTATTTCTTTCATACTTGTCTTTACTTAGTTGATTGATAGATTGTTTGGAGTTTGGCATTTCATTATTGAATTATTATTGCTTTTCATTTAAGTATTCTTGATTGTTGTGTCTTCTGTTGTTAGATTGTGATTGAATGAATGTGATGAGGCCAAGTGGTTTGCTTCGGGGCTAGCAATAATTTCTGAGTGACGGCAACGCCAAGGGTACCTTCTCGGGGCGTGACATCTTTTCAAAAAAGTCATACCATGTGTCAATAATCAGAAAAGGTTGTTTATATGCATTGAAAGAAGATAACAAAAAGTATTGAAAGTGATGCTAGCTTTTTCATTAATTTTATCTCTACTAATGGAATTTTATCTTAGTTATTTTTAGAACATCCAGAAGAATGCATTTTTGATTGAATCACAAGAGGACCATGTCAATGAGGATGCGGTGTGGAACTTTTGGATGCAAGCTGAGGAGCAACATCCATCACAATCAAGCCATATTTGAAGGTTATGCGTTTGGTCAAATATTGTGTTTGTCAATTTTCTTGGTCTATGATCTCTTCCATCAATCAAATCCAAAGAAAGGGACAACTGTTGATACTCAATTTTCGGCCCAACATTATTTAAAAATTCATACATTTAACTTCTTTTCTTAAATTGCTTTAAAATATATTTTCTGCTATTTTAGACTACTTCATCAATGATTATCCTTATTTTCAACATATTGAGATTTTAACAAGTTCAGTTTTAATTTTAATTTATTTTAATTTTTAATACTTTTGTCATAATCTATAAATATAAAATATTAATTAGTTTTATTAAATCATCATTTTGTATTAAATTGTATTTTTCTATATATCATTGGTGATACATTTTCATATTCATTTTAGTAATTTTAGCTCAATCTAGTAATTCAGTTTTACACAGGTAAAGAATTTTGCATACATAGATATTTCATCAGTCCATGGTTTTGGGCCCTTATTTTGAGCCCATTAGATTTTAGGTTTATGGTTACAATGATAAAAGGGTGGTGAATAATTTTTGGAGGAATAATTTCTAAATAAGGAAAATCCAAAATTTTCTTTCCTTTCTTGCCCTTAACCTTACGCTACACCAGTGAACACTCGATGCCACCTTCATCTCCAACAAAACTCAGGAGCTCCAGCAAACCACCACCATTTGACGCTATTGTTGCTCGAGTAGCTTATAGATTTAGCCAAAAGTTTAAAACTTCGGTAAAGTTCTTAACCACATAGATTATTTGCTCTTTTGTTAAGCTTATTTTGATGCTTCTATGAATATAGATTAATGATTAGTGGTCCCATTTGAGTTAATTGTGTTATCTTTCGAATAGTGTGTGCACTGTTTTGTTTATTTATTTGTTAATTATAATTTACTGTTGTCCGTATCTTTCCATTTTTGTAGTTACTTTCAGTTTAGGTGTTTGATTCAGTTGTTAGGGGATACATTGTCCCTTTGACACATGGGGAAACTAAACCCCATACAGTTCCTCCTCCCAAAATAGGAGAATCCTAGTCTACATAAGAATCACACTCTGAAATATTTTCTTCCATGCCATCGTACACAGTGATATCCTTCAAATGACACATAAGTTCAAAAATTTGAGTTTATAAAATCAAATATAAGGAATATGTAACTAGGTAATTAATTTATGCACTAAGAAACCTCAAATTGATTCCATGTACTGCTATAAATTTTAGCATGTCCGTTTTATTGAAAGAGAAAACACACTTCGATCATCAATTAACCTAGCCTCTAAAAGAAATTAGGGAAATACAAAAGAAAAGTGCTATGCAGAGATATGTACATATCTCTACATATGTAGAGGTATGTACCAATAATCATCAACAGGCGCCCCGATGAGGACCCATTTGCATTCAGCTGATTGGTAAGTTCTCCCCTACTTTTAGAGGATATCATGTTTCTATTCCAGCTTTAAGTTTAGATTTCTTTTATTCTATTTTGATGTATCCATGGATCTGTTATTGGCATCATTTAGTTAGATAATTTTAGAGGTGTCATAGACTAGACCGTCAAGTTGTAATTGGATTTTATTTTTGGCTAGTTTCTTTCATACTTGTCTTTACTAGTTGATTGACAGATTGTTTTACCTTTGGCCTTTCATTATCAAATTATTATTACTTTTCATTAAGTATTATTGATCATTGGTGTCTTCCGTCGTTAGATTGTGATTGAATAAATGTGCTGAGGCCAAGTAGTTTGCTTCGAGTCTAGGAATAATTTCTGAGTGCCGATAACGGCAAGGCCGTCTCGGGGCATGACATCTTTACAAAAGAGTCATACTATGCTTCAATAATTAGAAAAGATTGTTGACATGCATTTCAAGAAGATAACAAAAAGTACTGAATCTGATGCTAGCTTTTACATTAATTTTGTCTCTATTAATGGAGTTTTATCTTAGTTATTTTAAGAACATCCATAAGGATGCATTTTTAATTGAATCACAAGCGGACCACGTCAACGAGGATGCAGTGTGGAACTTTTGGATGCTAGTTGAGGAGCAACATCCATCATAAGGTTATGCGTTGGTCAAAATTGGGTTTGTCAATTTCCTTAGTCTATAATCTCTTTCATCGATCATATCCAAAGAAAGACACAATTTTTGGTACTCAATTTTGGCCTAACATTTTTTGAAAATGCATACCTTTAAGTGTTTTCCTTAAAGTAGTGTAAAATACATTTTCTGCTATTTTAGAATATTTCATCAAAAATTATCCTTATTTTCAAAATATATAGATTTTAATTAGTTTAGTTTGAATTTTAATTGATTTTAGTTTTTACTATTTTTATCATAATCTATAAATATAAAATTTTGATTAGTTTTATTAAATCATCATTTTGTATTAAATTGTATCTTTTATACATCATTGGTGATATTTTTTCATATTTATTTTAGTAATTTTGGCTCAATCTAATAATACTGTTTTACACAGGTAAAATATTTTGCATACATAGATATTTAATCAGTCCATGATTTTGGGCTCTTATTTTGTGCCCATTAGATTTTACTAAAATTATTTTAGGTTATGGTTAGAATGGTAATAGGGTGGTGGATAATTTTAGGGAGAATAATTTCTAAATTAGGGAAATCCTAATTTTTCTCTCCTTTCTTACCCTCAACCTCACGCTCCATCGGCGAACACTCGATGCCACCCTCATCTCCAACAAATCTCAGGAGCTCCAGCGAACAACCACCATTTGATGCCATTGTTGCTCTAGTAGCTTATAGATTTAGCCAAAAGTTTAAAACTTTGGTACAGTTTTCAACCGCATAAACTATTTGCTCTTTGTTGAGTTTATTTTGATGGTTCTGTGAATATAGGTTCATGATAGCGGTTACATTTGAGTTAATTGTGTTATCTTTTGAATAGTGTGTGCCAGTATTTTTTTTATTTATTATAATTTTCTATTGTCTATATCTTTCCATTTCTCTAGTCACTTCCATTTTGTGTTTGATTCAGTTGTTAGCTGTACATTGTTGGTTTGACACTTGCGGAAACTAAACCCCACACAGTTCCTCCTCCCAAAATAAGAGAATCCTGGTTTGTAGAAGAATCAGAAACTTTGAAGCTGTCATCATCCAAGAGTGATGGCAACACTCTGAAATATTTTCTTCCATGCCATCGACGTAGTGATAGCTTACAAATGACACATAAGTTCAAGAAGTTAAGTTTTGAGTTTATAAAATCAAATATAAGGAAAATGTAACTAGGCAATTAATTGATGGACTAAGAAACCTCAAACTAATCCCAGTTACTGATATATATTTTAGCATGTCCATTTTATTGGATGAGAAAACACACTTCGATCATGAATTAACCTAGCCTCGAAAATAAATCAGGAAAATACAAAAGAAAAGTGGTTGACGAAACAAAACCCATATACTTAGAAAATTAGGGAAGATGTATGTGATCTCGAAAATCACACATGAACAAACTGAACAGATGAGTCCAATTTATTTATCTAGATTAAGATGACGGTTCTCCATCTTACAGTCAATTAATTTTTCACTCTGCTTCGGCGAAACAGATGGATTTGTAAAGCCAACCTATGATTTTGAGATACATATCTCCAATTCAACAAAGAATCATCAATTTCCTTTTCCTATTCTTCTTTCTCTAGGGGTTGAGGTTCCTAATCTTCAAGTTTGTATACTAAAGGAAGTGTTTCTTTGACAAGAACCTGTTCCTTTTTTTCGGAAGAAGTGTCCTCAATGTTTCGTATGGAATCAACAACAAATTTCTGAAATTCAGAATCTTGGAGAATCTTCTTCCGAGCCATTTGAACAACAACATTCTCTTTATATGAGGATTTAGACTTCTCATTATCCTAGGTGCGGATTTAGACTTCTAGAATTTCTTTCCATCAACTCACAGTCCTTGTTAGGGTTTCATCACTTAGAAGAATAGGTCATTTGTTGTGCTTTTCACCCTCAAAAGCAACTGGAGGAATCCCCAATTGGAGATCCATAAAGAAAGGTCACCCCGTGTGAGTCCCATCACTCACCCATTTTACACACCCACCTTCACAAGTTGTGAATTCTCCTTTGGAATAGTTAGGTCACTTGCAATGTTGAAACAACCATCTTGAAACTTAGGCATCCCCTGAATCCATAATTCCACATCTAAAGAGAATGTTGCCGTTTAAAAGACTCAGAAGTAGATTCTTCAAGATTGTGAATTTTGGAAGTTTGTTGTTGATTCCATACAAAACATTGATGACAATTCTCCTGAGAAAAAAGGAACCGGTACCCGTCAAAGAAAGATTTCTTTTAGTATTCAAGTTTGAAGATGAGACACCTCAACCCCCAGAGAAAGAAGAATACGAAAAGGAAATTGACAACCTCTTTGTTGAATTGGAGATGTGTATCTCAGAATCACAGATTTGCTTTACAAATGCATCTGATTTGACAAAGCAGAGTGAATAAGTAACTGTCAGATGGGGAGACACCAACTTAATCGGGATGAATAAATTGGACTCATCTGTTCAGTTTGTTCACATGTGATTTTGGAGATCAAGTACATCTTCCCTAATTTTATAAGTACAGAAGTTTTGTTCTATCAAGAACTTTTCTTTGTATTTCCCTGATTTATTTTATAAATAGGTAAATTGATGATCAAAATGTGTTTTCTCTTTCAATTAAATACACATGCTAAACTTTTTAGCAGTAAATGGAATTAGTTTGAGGTGTCTTAGTCCATAAATTTAATATCTTGGTTACATTTTCCTCAACGCTTACATTCTTGAACTTATGTCTTTTATGCAAGCTAATAGACCTCGACGAAGGCATGGAAGAAAATATCTCATAGAGTCGCTATGATTCTTGGATGTTAAAGGATTCAAATTTTTTTATTGATCTGCAGAACAGGATTCTCCTATTTTGGGAGGAGGAACTATGTGGTATTTAGTTTCCCAAGTGTCAAAATGACAATGCATTAGGTATTCGCTCAATAAGTGGAATGCACCAGTTTTCCGCTCTCAGGTTGCATTTTCTTGAAATAGTTTTGAAACAAATGTTTTGCACCTTGAGCATGCATAGAGTCTTTAATTATATTGTCAAAAATCTGATTGTTGTGAAGAGTTTATTAAAGCCAGTTCCTCCTCAGGAGCACTCATCTGGGAGTGGAGTTACTGCTTAGATGCTCTCAGCAATCATTCGCTCCGCACTTGGCTACCCAATATTTGTAGTGGCACTATGATTAGTATTGTAGAGGTGCATCCTTCTCGGTTCTCTCATAATAGGGAAAGGACCGCTCAATGATCTATCAGAAAACGTGTTTTCTTCTCTTTGATTTTCTTAAGGATCTCTTATTGGAGATGCTTTTTTTGTTTATTAAAAAATAATTTTATCATTTCAGAATCCTCATTCAATATAGATGGATATATACTCTACCAATATGTTTCGCGTCTTTTCATTTTGCCATTCAATTTGGATGGAGAAATTTTGTGTTATGTCTAGTAATCCTTTAAAATATCCAAATTAGATTCAAAACACCCTATTTCTGAATTTTGTAAAAAAAAAAAAATTAGTTAACCACTTATATAAATTTTAATGGGTATATAAACCACGAAATTTCATTATTGTTTCAATTTATTAGTCATAGTTACATATTTCTCAAGTATCAAAATAAAAATTTATCAATAATTTCAATACTATACGCGCTATTATCCTTTGTGATCAAGTTTTGAATTGTGACATTTGGTCATTGTAGTGCTTCACACTATTCTTTTAGTACTACTTCCCCTTTCTCAAAGTACTTGTGCTCTTGCGAAAAGTATTTGTTATCATGGAAGTCTAAAATAAACTTAATATTTGTTGATAAGTTTTTTTTAGTGTGCTAGTATGCATGTGCATTTAACTCAGGTGCATATTTATGGATTTAAAGGATGCCTCTGTTTCAAGGAGCTTGTTTCAATGTTGCAACCGTCCTGAATATACTGTAGGAGAATTCACAAATTGTGCAGTGCGTGTGTAAAATGGGTGCGCAATGAGACTCAAGGGATGGCCTTTCTTTGTGGATCTACAATTTAGGAGTTCTCGACTTGTTGTTGAGGGTGAAAAGCACAACAAAGGTCCAATTCTTCTAAGTGATGATGAGGAGTCTGAAGAGCACTGTGAAGTTGACAGAAAAAAGAGTTTAATTATCCTACGAAAGATCATATTGGAGAAGGTGTGAGTTATGAGAGGAAAAGAAGAATGGTGAAGCCTTCTGGAGGAGAGGAAGTTCAGTCTAGGAACTTGCGAGGAAATATCTGATTATTTGGAGGAGGAGACTAATCCTGACAAAGATTCAACTATTAATTTATATGATATATGCTAGACCATAAAATATATGTTCTATTAAGATTCATACCATGTGTGCATCTCAATTTATATTTGAACATGTAGTTGATTGTTTGAGTAAATCATTTATTTCAACTTGAATTTTTTTTTTGCTTATTTAGATACTTCAAATCTGTATTATATATTTGTAGTAATTATTTTCTAATATTTACCCAAGTGGATATTTTTATCAAGAAGTTAAAGCTT